>JAAAKQ030509628.1:0-19803 GCA_010016005.3 Zanna intricata
CCAACTACTTCTCCCGCTACGTGTAAACGGCAGTTACTTTGTGGATAACCTTCATACAACTTATAAATTTTGATTTTTTTAGTCTATAATATTTTCTTTATGTAAAAGTTGTTTATTTTGCAAAAAATACTAAGCTAGACTCTACTCCGTAAGTGCTAAAGAAACTTGTCACAATATGTAAAATGATAAAAGTAATTGGTGGTATGGTAAGTAAATGTTAAACGTTTTTTTAAAAAACTTCTGTTAGGAAATCCTAGCAAATTCTGTAAAGCATTTGTTTATACTGAATTAATTAGAGAATCACATTTAGAGGTCCTTCGTTACTTATGGAAAATCTTTTTGCACTTTATTAGCTTTTGCTGTTTATATTGTGTGTTTAAGGTTTACACACATGAGTTTAGTTACTTCTGAGAAGAGACAAAAAAATCTGAGTAAACAGCGTGTAGTACTTTCTGAACATTGCAAGTATCAAACTAAACTTTGTGCTCGATGTTATTTATGGGGAGTCAAATTGAAAGACAATCATTGACATTCTGCAACCTTACAATAATAAGATTAATGAAGAAGTTATTTTCTGATTGTGATTAGTAATAGTAATAACAGTTATGTGAAATTGTACAGTAAAAAATTATATGATTCTTTCCATGTAATTTTTAATAGAATGATATTATAATATTTATTTTTATTATAAGTTTTATTTTAATATACAAGGTTAGAAAAATTAGGATTTTCCAATTTAAATTCCAGTATTAGAGTCGATCCTGTTAATTTTTAAATGTACTTGAACGAGGTTAAAAAAAAATTTGACTTACACTTTGGAATTTATGAAAGTTGTCTAGGAAAGAATAGAGATGAACGGTAAAGAATTTAGGAAGTTTAAAAGTTTGACCTGTCGACTTATGGAAGGACCCAAATATTTTCCAGATCATACTAATTTGTTATCTTGTTCAGAATCCATTATTAAAAATATCTTAATGTTTTTACAAAGAAATTATACACCTCTTTTTATAAACATCTGTCTTAAGGGATGACTGGCATGGCCTGATCATCCATATATCTAGCCTGTAGCCAGAATAACTAGTTGTTTTTTATTGGAACATGTTTTTCCCTTATTGTGTGTAGTCATGTAGCTTGTTACAAATGGATCCCTTAATACGTAACAAGTTACACCTCTGAAATTTGTTGTCTTAAAGTTGGAAGAACAAGAATTGATGATGTCAGTTGAATTTCCACTTGGTGCGTGCAACAGTGAATCATAACCCTCGTATATAATCTTACGTGATTATATACGAGGATGGGCTTATCAGCCCATCCAGAGACTTATCAGTCTCTGGCCTGACATAGAGTTACTGCCACCAGGCCTATTATTTTATTGTCGTTTTACAGTACTGTCCTTCACTAGATTATATATATATAATTTCAGGTTAGTATTTGTTTGATAACATTTGGAGTGAGATGCCTTTGTTATTCTCTTGAAAATGGAAAAATTGGAGAATTTTTCCTCTGTATTGAAGATTATTGAACCAGTGAAATTTAATGGTATAATCTGAACGGTGACCAGTTGTGCAAAGTTACATCTCTTCTTAATATTATAATATGTAAAGCTAGTTATTAATTTATCTGGCAAATGTTAAACATTTGGACAATTCTGTTATTTTTACATCATTACTATTAGTTTTATATGCTTTGTTTCAATTTAAGATGGCTGTTTGCCATTGTATTATTCTCACTGCAATTTATATTTTTTACCTTCATTCATTGTAATCATAATTCTAGGTTAAATTTGTAGTATCAGAAATGATGAAATATAATACTGCAACAAACATTATAACTGTTCTCCCTACTACAAAAAAACTGTGCAGTGTTGTGCATGCACATGTATATCTGCATAAGTAGTAATAAAATTGTATTGAGCATCTCTCCCAATAACAATTATTATTGTTAATTTGACTGCCTAATTAACATTAAATAAGTAAAAACAGGAATTACCAAACTTCACCTTAAATAAGCAGACAGACAAGATTGATTGTTATCTGTTAAATGATGGATCTGAGACGAAGTAAACTACTAACTCTTACTTTATGTTCTGTGTAAACAAAGTCAGCAGTTTTGCTACTCAAGAGGCAGGAAGTTTTTCTGAAATACGTTACATGTTTCTTCACCACATAATGTAATATAACATAACAATAATAGTGCGCTCACTATTAAAACAAAACCAGACCGCTGTCTGGTTTTGTTTTAATAAGTGATTCCAATTGATAGGTCTAAAAATTGGCACAATATATCATTCTAAACGTATATCATTTTGACATATTTTCTGGCTCTGTTTGAAATGCTCTAATCAAAGATTAATAACCAAAAGCCTTATTTAGTATTTTTTGTATTTACGCTTTATTTTCATAAAGGAGCTTGAAAAAATGTTATCCCTTTAAGAAAGTTATTTTCAGTGATAGCAAAACTCAGGAACAAACATTTATTTATTCAGAAAGGTAACACATTGCAGAATTTCTAATGTCGTACATTCCAGAGAATGAATAATACAGATATGTATTTTATATTTGGATTGTTTCGTGTAGCCAAATTCTTGCAACTTTTGATAATGTTTTTCTGTTATGAATAAAAGTACTTTTTTGTTGTGTAAAAGAGTACTTGTTATTACTTGTATTAAAATTATTTTATATTTTCTGTATTCTAGATAAGATCTTTAAAGATCTTGAAAGTATAACTTTTTTCTATATAAAATTATTTATTTGTGTAAATTGTTTTTTTCTTGCAGAGTGGAATCGCCGGAACAGATCCAGAAAAAGAAGAACAACCAGGGGAAAAAGAAAAGAAGGAAGAAGAAGAAAATGCAACGACAAAAGACGGGGAGCCCAAAGAGCCGAGTGAAGAATTGCCGATGGTCAAGAAAGAGATCGATAAAGATAATATGGAAACAAATACTGCGGAGCCGATGGAAGTGGATAAAAAAGAGGGTGAGAATGGAGTGGCGACGACAAACGGTGAGGTCAAACAAGATACCGATACCAGATCGCCCGTTATTAAAGACGGTCAGCTACAATCTGCAGCGGCAGCGGCGCTTGCCGCTGCTGCGGTGAAGGCTAAACATCTAGCAGCAGTAGAAGAAAGAAAAATTAAGTCGCTTGTGGCGCTTCTCGTTGAAACTCAGATGAAAAAGTTAGAAATCAAATTGAGACACTTTGAGGAGTTGGAAACGACGATGGAACGTGAACGGGAAGGATTAGAATATCAGAGACAGCAGTTGATCCAAGAAAGACAGCAGTTCCATTTGGAACAGCTGAAAGCAGCTGAATTCAGAGCCAGGCAACAAGCGCATCAACGATTGGCTGCAGAACAGCAGCAAACGCCGTCGACCACGCCGACTCCACCTTCTCCGCAAGCTGTTCCGACTCCACATCAGACTGCAACGTCACCATCTCCTGCCTGAGATGATGCTGACGATAATAATTTGTTGGCGACTGAGAGAATGAATGAATAATTAATTTGTGCGAGTACAATCGCGTATAAAGTGGTGCAAAAAAAAATGATGAACTGCAAACAATGGATGTTTATAAAGTATTATTTATTAAATGTAAAATTGTTATTACTTTTTTTGCAATTTTACAATTTTAAAGCGTATTTAATTGATTTTAATTTATTAAAATATGAATATAAAACAAGTAACATTTGTTCATTTGATTATTACAGATTGAATTACCATACAAATAATTTTTTTGTAAAATACATTTTTTATTACTATTATTAAATAAGGAAAAAAATGTTACTTTGTTTTATTATTGGATAATATTATTATTATTATTATTATGTATTGTATAGAAATTATTATTAAATTCATATTTAGATATTTTATTTGGGTGTAGATTGATTTCAGTATTTTCAGACCTTTGTTATCAGGTTTGAAAGAATTTTAAGTTAATATATTAAGAAGTTTAATTGGTGCGTTTTTAAGGCATATTTATATTGTGAGTATTACAGTAGATCTTTCTAACATCATGTGTAAAAATAAAATCAGCTGATTTATGTGTCGTTTGATTTAAAATGTTATATAGTTTTAGTTTAGAAAGGGTTTTATTATAGTTGTCGTATCTCTTCTGTACCAGTTTCCATTCTTATCGGTTACCTCTCAATCTTATTATTAAATTTCTTCTTGTCATTGCGTTTTCATTGTCTCTTCAGTTGTGTGGATTGTATCCTTATTTTATGCGTATACATACCCATTGAAATATTCTCTTATGACATCTTGAATCTTGTATTCTGTTTGCATGGATAAATTGTATTATTTTTTTTTCTGGATATCCTACATTATATTCCACTCCGTGTTTAAATGTTTCTTATGTAGTCGTTCCTTTTTATATTCAGCCCGTTTTTTCATTTATTGCTCTTGAGGCTATCTGTTAATGTTGGTGTTAAAATTTAATCAGATTTTTTGATTTTAATTTAGTTTTTGTCCTTTCACTTTAATATAATTTTGGGATCTGATAACCGATTCTACCTTTGGTTGGGGTTGTCTACCCGTGTTCGGGCTGTCTACCCGTTAGGCACGGTAGCTGATAGTCTTTTTGTGCAATTGATGAACTGTTGGTCGTGCCGCATATCACATCTAGAGTGTATTGGTTTGACTTATCTCTGCATCATCAGTTATGAGTGGAAGTATCCACTCCTAGATTGATAACATTTAAATCTGAAGAAGAGGTCAAGGATAAGCAGTATTGGCTCTATGTGAAAGCGGGAATCTAGTGTGTGAGATATAAATTTCACCAAGAGATTAGTTTTGAGATGCGACTGCTAGCGCTTTTCCTGGATGCAACCGCCTGAGGATCTGGGGAAGTTTTACTTCTGGATAAAGAATATATATTCATTATAATGTGAGCAGTTTGTTATTGTGTTACTTTATTTAATGTGTATTGTTTGTTGCAAACCTATGAATTGTAGGCAAAGAGAAAAAATTCTGACCTGTTAATTTTCGGTGATATCTTCATCAGAGTAGTCAGCACTAATCTAATGGTTTCTTAGATTGCTGAAAAAATTTCTAGAAGTCTTCTTTTACTGTGGCCACTGACTGCGGTATCATGCTCTTTATGTTCTTGTAGATCTCAAATCGTTCATGAACACCCAGAAATCACAAGGAGATATGTATTGTTACCACATGCCTTTAACTCGGTGATGCGCAAGGATGAGAAAATGTCAGCTGGATTGCAGTGTACGTACACAGGCAGCACTCCTACCACTGTTACCTGCTTGCGCATATATCCCTCTACCACTGCAGTGCTGCCCCACTACTGCAGGCTCTAATTAATGAAGGCTTCTTGGTGTGAAACTTCTCTTCACCACCAACTACCACCTGGAAAAGACCTCGAATAAGAATAAGAAGATGGAAGAAGACTGAAGGAGTTCCCTGGCCGATTCAATGCTGGACCATCCTGCCGGCAGGCCTGGACGGGGGAGTCACTGGTTGTGGACGCTACATTCCTGCTCCAGCTTTTGCTGGACTTTCATCTAGCCAGCGGATGCAGCTACAAGATCCGGCCCAGCATGGGTTTGCTCGAGGAGAACCGCCTCGGTCCCTCAGGTGAATGATGATAGACACCAACCTGACACTGAAGGACTCTGGGTGTCTCCACTACCATGCTGTAGTGAGAACCCAACCACCGCTAAGGGAAAGCCCGGTCGAATTTCAACGGATGAGCCACAACTACCTGACTGCAGCCAAGTCAACTTTGCTGAAGACCATATCCCAGATCCAACAGCTCTTCTCAGAGCTAATGACACAAGAGGGCTGGTGGCCGTCTTCAGGGCCACCAAAAGGTTTTAAGATTCCACTGCCGTTGAATCCATTCGGCAACAGTATATTAATGTAAGAAATCTCTGAACTTGAGAATTTTATGCTCGGCCAAAAAATCTTGGTCATGATGCAATTGTCTGTTTTGCAACTACTGGTCTAGTATCTTATAATGATCAGTTTAAGTAATCTAACTGCACACTTTGTTTATGATATCTCGTTTTCAGTTTTTTTTGTATTTGTTTACTGTAATGTTCATTACTTACTACCAGGTGAAGTTCAGTCAATTTTAAGCTGATTATATTGTTACTTAATTTGTATAGTTCTCAATAAGATGTCAAAAGCCCTGCTGAATACAGTGAAATGTTTCATTTTTCACTTTATGCTTTTGGCAAAACTTGTTGCAATAGCGTTACTTTAAAGCAATCATGATCACATGTTTGTTACACAAACAAGCACAGTGGCTGCTCTAGGGTCTGCTGCTGTCACATTTTGTGGATTTTTGCTGTCTGAATCCACGTACTTTTTGTTAAAAAAAAATTAGGTGAAGTACTTTTCTTCAAGTTCTAGATTATATTGCATCAGAGTTTGTTTTTCCTTCAGAAGTTAAAAAAATTATTCAAGAAAAAGTTCAGTGTTTGTAATAGAAATCTCATCTTTTCTTTAATTGTGTTAGATGTAAAAATATTAATCTGAACCTTCAACTGTTCTGCCAGATCCTCAGTAGGATGGAGTTTTGTAACATCATTATTATTTCAACTTTTACTTTTGCTCTTAAGTATACCTATTCTGAAGGGAAAGTACAGTATACATTTTTTAAATGTGATTTTCAGGTAGATCAAATTACATCTTGTAATTTATATTTCAGGTTGCTACAGATTCTAAATGTTCTGTGTAAATATCAGATTGTAAGGAATCCTATTTACTATCTTAACCTATTCTTATCTTTTTTATTCATCATAGTTGTTTTCTTTATTAAGTAGCTTCATTTTATTTCCTTTTAAGATAAAATTAAGTTGTCTTTGCTCATCTCAACAACAAGAAGTTGTTGAGTTTTCATAAGTTTTGATGTTCTTAAGTTAATGCAATACACTTGAATGGCACATTGCCTAGAACTGCAAATTAAACAAAAAATTTTTTTTTTATTCTATGAAGACTTTTACTCAGTTGAAAGATTTGTTAAATATATTGTTTTTTTTTTTTTATTTTCTGTATGTACTGATGATGCTTACTGTTGAAATGTTTTTCTTATGTTTGGAAGTAAAAAAAAAAATCAGATATGTTTTCATTTATAGTGATTCTTACACTTCTTAATTGGTAAGCGTTTCCTCATTGCTACCAATAGAAATGCCTAATCTCTAGATTATTTTTATATTGACTATTTGTCAGTTGCCTTGCTGATGACAATCAGTATTATTGCTAATAACAGAAAATTTTGGTTGACAAGACATAATACACTTTGGTTGACGTTTTTTGTTTAAATGCTATCTTCCTTAATAAATGTTTTTGCGTGAAAATGTATTCTCAACTATTACGTTTTGAATGCAGACATTCATTAGTAATTGGTGCGTAAAATTTGAAAGTACATAGATTGGTAAATTGTGATATTAAAGAAGTCTAGAGTACTGGACAAGTCCACTTGGGGGCTAGACAAGGTTTAGTGGTTAACTTGTCATCGCAAATCAGCCGATTTGGAAGTTGAGAGTTCTATGGTTCAAATCCTAGTAAAGGCAGTTAATTTTATGTGGATTTAAATACTAGGTTGTGGATATCAGTGTTCTTTGGTGGTCGGGTTTCAATTAACCACATATCTCAGGAGTGGTCAATCTGAGACTGTACAACACTACACTTATTTACATTCATACAAATTATCCTCATTCATCCTCTGAAGTAATACCTTACGGTAGTTCCGGAGGCTAAACAGAAAAAAGAGAGGGTAATGAGCAGAATAATCATAATTTGTGGTATTATCTTTGTAAGAGGTAAAACTTATCCTAGTAAGTTGTTAGGTAGATCCTTTATTAAGATAGATAGCTTTAGTTATTTGTAATCAACAAAACATGATATGATAATTGGAGGGGTGTATTTATTACTTATCCTAATATCACATTTTTATCCTTCCTTGCATGTTATGTCCCAGCCATTTCTTATTTTGAATTACACTTTAGCATCTACTCTTGTTCATTTTTCTTACAGACTTCATTTTCACTTTTATAGTTTTCTGTAATCTTTTCTATACATTTTATCTTTTCCTATTTCTGTCTTCCTTCTTTCTTTTCCTTATTTTTCAGTGTCCATGTGTCAAGTCCATTTAGAAGTTCACTTTAAACAGAACAGTTGTCACAAGACGATTCTATCTTATTACATAATAACTTTGTTTCTACTAATTTTTTCCTTCATCATTATTTTATTTTAATTTTTATTTTATATATGTATATTTTTTGTGCTCCTACCATTAACATACCAATCTTAAGATACTCTACTGTTTTACTTCTGCAATTCTTCTGGTTTTTTGTATGAATGTTCATCAGTCCATTATCTGGTTACGTGTCACTTCTTCAGAAGAAGGAAGAGTAATTCAGAGTAACTTTAATTTTGAACAGCAATCTTTTGTCATTGAAATTAATGCAGACATTTCCAGAATTTTGTTCATTCGTCACCTTATTGTCATACCGATCTTTTTTTTTTGTTTTATACAGAAATAATTTACAGAATAGTTTATGAATTTTTCACTGTTAATGAAACTTAATGGAAAAAATAAATGATCATTAAGAAATGGCTCAGACTTTGTTAAGAATATGTGGAACAAATTGAATTTGTATCACTGGTATAAGATATTGTTTGCAGAGCTGCTGTCAGCAAATATTTTTCACTTTCTAGATGTTCCTACTACCATTAAACTTAATTTTTTTTAACATGTGAAAATAATGAAGGAAATTATTAAACGAGTCATCCATCCACCAGGTAACCGAGTTGACAATTGATGAACATATGTTATAAGTGTAGGTGTTAGGAAAAAACTAAATAAATTGGAGTATCTTAACGAGGATAGGAACATGGCATTAACTGAATTTTGGATTGATTATTTTGAATGTATGCTCCAATAAATTGCTTTACCAGATGTTAAAACACTACCCAAGAACAAGATTAAGGAAAATATTTGCTCTTTACCAGAGTTGTGTGAAGTCTGAAATCTGACTGAACTAGCCAGATTCCACTGGCTGGTGTAATTGATGTCATGAGAGTTGGTCAACATCATTAAAAAGTACACCATAAAAAATTAGAATCTGTTATACATAATGAGATCAGTTATTGCAAAGAAAGTTCAGAGATTTGGATACTAATATGAAAAGATGCTAATACACTGAAAAATAAATCTGAAGATAATTCGGATCAATACATCATAATTGAGAATGGTGGTACCTATTGATAATCTAAATTATTAGAAATATTTACTTAATGGTAATCTGCAGAGATTGCTTATTGATAAAAAATAAAGATTTGAATTTTTTAAACAGGTGGTTAAAGGAAAAGAGAGAAGGGCATCTCTATAGAATCAAGTCGATGAATTGTTGAATATCTTCCACACTCAAATATTTGCTTTTTTAAAACACTAGGTTGCCCCGTTATTAAACATGTCTAATAGTAGACCGAGATATTATAATGCTTTAGTGTTTTTCACCCTCCAAAAAAAGAAAAAAAAGAAGTCTAATAGTGCATGTAGTTAAGCTTATGGAAATAACACTGATAGAAAAAAAAATTTTTTAAATGTTTCTATAAGTGTGATACAATTTCTTGAATTGCTTTTTTGCATACGTTACAGATAAGTAAATACAGCTTTTCTCTCACCCTTAGTTTTAAATAAATTACGCAAAAAAAAAATTAAGGGAAAATGTAGTTAAAATCAGTAAAATTTATAATTTTGTGTGGCCATATTTGCGTTAGATTGATTTTGCTGATTCTTTTCTTTTATAAATAGCCTGAGTGGCTATTCCGTGGCTGAGTGGTAGCATCTCAGCTTTTCATCTGGAGGTCCCGGGTTCGAATCCTGGTCAGGCATGGCATTTTTTACACACGCTACGGTACATTTATCTCATCCTCTGAAGATATACCTTAACGATGATCCAGAGGTTAAACAAAATATCCCGAATTAATATTCAACAGTAATCGGCTAGCATGTTAATATTCCATTTCTCTTTGTAGTGGCTATCCATCACCGAAATCTCGGTGGAAACGTTCGTCACTTATGTCTCCATGGTTGTCCAGGAAAAAATCCAGATATGAGTAGAGGAAATCTTTTTTGAAAGCCATTACACTGTAGCTCTGTATGAAGTAAGAAATAGATTAACAATATCGTGGTAATTGTCAGATTTTTGTTGGCTGAGAAACTTTTTGGAAACTTCTTTAAATGAAACCCTGCACTTTATATATTATTTAACATCAAGTTAAATACATAATCTTGGACCGACTTTCTTATTTGAGAACCAACAAAATATTTCTTTTTTAATTTTTCTTTCACTTACATTCTGAAATTTTTGCTTGTGGTACAAAAATCCCACATCATTTACACAATTTTGAGGCATAACGACAGTGTACTGTTAACAAATTTAAGACAGCAATAAGATTGAACAAAATTAATTCATTCCTAAATCTAGTGCTTAATATAAACAATACGGCTGTTTTCAGCTACATTGTTTAATCTGCACAGACATGATTAATCTTGTCCATGAAGGCTTACTCTTTAGTATTAAATTTGATGTCATAATATGGTACTATGCTTTGATTTAAATCTTTGTTTATATTTATAGCTTACAATTTATATTAACAAAGTTAAACAATAAAAAAAAATGATCTAAAAAGTGCAGTATAGAAACTTAAATTGCTAACTGTACATTAAAAAATGAAAAAAAAAAAAAATATCCTTTAATTAAAATTTAATAATTTTTCAAAATGGTGGGTGATAGAAAGATTCTGAGTTCATATTCGTTTACAGCAACAAAAACCAGATTAAAATCATGTATCACTTGTTAGGTAACAAAAATTATGTTTATCAGTGTAATTGCAACCTAGTTTTTTTAATATTATATACTAAATTTTAAACCTAGTCCTATTTCCACGTCTTATTTTACATAAAATCTTATTGCAAAGTCTTCAATGTGACCACTATCTATGTCTGCAGTTTTTTTTTAACTAGCACATAACTTTATGCAATCTAGCTAGATATTGACAAAAATAATTAAATAACTTACTTTATATTAAAGCAAGGAATACATTACTTTTTATTTGGTCAAACATTTATAAAAATAAAAGACAAACCAGACATAATAACATAAAAATTAATGGATGAAATTTAAAAAAAAAGCACTTAACAGTATTAATGTACTCCAGTAATACCGAGAACAATTTTTTTTTTTCACCTCCAGAATCACCGTTAGGTTATATCTTCAGAGGATGAGATGAATGAATTGTAGCGTGTGTGAAATGTCATGCCTGACCGGGATTCGAACCAGGGATCTCCGGATGAAAAGCCAAGACGCTACGGAGGCCGGCGAGTACTAGTAATAACAATAAATGATAATAGACTACATTTTTACTAAAAAGTAAGTACAGTATTTTATACTGTAATGATTATTAATTAATAATTAAGCCCTGTCAATGATATGATTGTGTTATTAGAACTTATAGGATGTCATGTCATCATTTCTCTTCTGAATGAAAACAAGTTTTGCGTATTTATTACAGGTGTAATTACAATTATAAAACTTCATTTTAATGAACATTTAGAATAGATTTTGTAAAATGGAATTTAAAATTATTTAGTTTTGTTAATTAGTTAATGATGTTATTTATTGCCAGTAATAGTTTATTATGTATTCTGGTAAATTATCTACTACTAATATTATTTAATAAGTTAATATTTATTTCATAACAGTATGCTTTCAGTGTTTGGTAACTATACTAAAAGCACTTAACTTTATATACACTTTTAACAGTTTATATAGTATGCACCCTGCTCTCTCTTTATTATGCTGTATGGGATTTCAAGGCTGTGGAACAAAGCAGGTATGTTAGATTATATGGTTGTGAGTGGTTAGTAACTTGAAAGCGAATATTGAAAAGGTTATAATGTGGAAAAAATGTTACAATGTTCTGAGTGGAGTATTGAATTTAAAATGATAATTAATATTAAGAATCTATTTAAATTTAAAATTAGACCTCTTAATGTATAAAGTTAAAATGTATAAGTTAAATTTTAAATTAATGAATTTTTTTTTCACCATGATTACAAAATTACTAGTAATATAATTTGTGGAGTTACTCATTTGTATAAAAAATTTATCATGCAGTAAAAAAAAAACTAAAAGAAACCCATTATTACTCTTGTGAATTTGGATGTTATTAGTTCAGTTAAAATTACTTATATATTCTAAAGATCCCATGTAATTTAAGTATAATCCTTGGATTGTGTATGTTAAATAAGTGGTGGCATAATAAAGGGTGTACACCCCTTAAAACAAAGAATCAGAATTTGAAGTGAAAACTTAAAACAACTGTAATTAAACAAGTTTAAATTAAACTTTTTAATGATTTAAACAAATATAATGAAAGTTCATTTTAATAAAATATATTATGAAAAATAGAATTTAAAATAATTGATTCTTGCTAATTAGTTAATGATCTTCAATAAAAGTAGATTACGTATTCTGAAAAATTATTTTGAATGGTAGTTTATATTACAGTATGTAGTAGTAACAGAATATAGCTTAATATGTTGTTACTTAACAAGTTGAATTTTATTGATCAGTCTTGACCAAGACCCTTTTGAAAGCTGACTTCAGCCAGTCTAGGGCTTCTTAAACTTGATCGTTCGAATATTGCTCTGTACTGGATAAATAAATGGCGTTAATTATTAATAGAAAATAATGAATAAAGCAAATTTTTTTTAAATATTTTAATCATAGATAACTTTTCCCGATTACAAGTTGACGATAGAATTTGATCGGCTGATGAGTCGTTTGAAACATTACGTACAAGTTATAGGAGTAGATATACGTCTAGCACCTGGGCGTATGAACTTATTATCGCCTAAGGGAAAGGGTACTGTAAAAAGGTAATGCAGCCCTTGGGGGTGGGTAAGTGGGGGTTGGTTAGGTCGTTTCATGTTTTAAATTATTCGTAGCGTGACCCGGTGTGGGCTAGACTGCTGCTATCTCGTCCCAGTCTTGCCAACGCTAGTTCGATAAACCTCTTACAGTTTCTGCTTTTGTATAGCTGCGCGTATTTCTACCTCACAATATTATTAGTTTTTCCTTTAGTTAAGATGCAGTTTTTGTGTTAGCTAGTTCTCTGCTGTGCCGTCACAACAAGTTACCGTTTTACATGTTCTGAGTGTGTAACTATCTAAGTTATTAGCATGTCATATCGTTATTTACTTTTGTGCTATATTCTGGCCATATTAAGCGATTTGACAACAGTCGAGCTTGCGTGTTCATAACTTTTATCTTACCTATAGTCAAAGGTGGATTGATTGAAATTGTTATTTTTGGACTGACATTGTTATCGAATAATTTTTAAACTAAAAATAAAATAATGAGACCAATATTTTTAATAATTTCATTTCATTCGATAGTTTTTTTTTTGCGACTACTTCTAGAAATCCAATTTTTAGTTACCTACCTAATTTTTAAATATGTATAAGAAATATTGCGCATCTCATAGGAATTATAGTTCAGTTTCGTCATGAATTAACTGATTTTTTCATACTTACGGAATATATCAACTTCTATTTATAAATTTTAATCGGTTATATATTGCCGTAAAAGTAATATTAATTTTCAATGTAATATAATAAATAAAGTAATATTAAATTTTTAAATGATAAATATTCAAATTCATGATATACGATTCAATCTTTTCCCAAAAATGCTCTTATTTGTTACATTATTTTAAATAATTTTATTTTGTTGTGTAAATTAACAAATTAATATTACTTTTTCAATTAGTTTTTTTTTTTTTAAATTCATATTAAACTAAAAGTGAGGACAAAGTCGCGTATGAACATGAACAAATAATATAAATCTTTCCCGCCTAATAATAGTTCGTCCATTTTTCGATAATTTCTTTCGCTCTGGTTTTCGCAGTTGTGTTTGCTACCTTAGTTATAGAGATTTACTTGATTGTTGTCATGTAATTTTTATTAAAAAAATTTTTTCACACAGGATAATTTGACTAATTTATGAACTAGCTAAAAGCTGTCGCTCATTTTAGGTTCAATAAATTAATCTTTTGTCCAATATGCAAATTTTTTTAAAATTTTTGTCAGGCTTAAGATAATTAAGATGACTGGTTTTTGATATTTATTTATATGTTTATAGTAAATATTGATTATTTACGGTTGTAGCTTAACTGACCGTGAAGTAAGTTTTTACGTATTGTTGATGTTACTAGGATGCCGTAGCAACCGACCTCAAAGTGTTTTACCGTTTGTGCTTATCGTTCATTGCAAAAATATACATATACATGTTACAGAATGAATTTAATAATCGCGAAAAAAATTATAATAAAAAAAAAGTGCAGCCTCCTTTTTCTTCTTGGCTGTAATATTAAATATTAAAATAATTACTAACACGTTATTGTTTTGTGCATTATATGGTACATTAAGTTTGAGTACGTATTGCCTATTTGCTAATGTATTTTTTTTAATTCAGCCATGATTTTTATGTAATGCCTAGCATTGCTGGGTATGTAATATGACTGATAGCTATCATACTACAGGGTTTTGATTTCGATTCCCAGAATGAAACAAGATTTTATAGCCAAAAATAAAATTTCTACAACATAAGATTGAAGCTTTTGTGTAGATATGGAATGGGTAGCATATGAAAAAAGTCATGTACAACTAAGATTCGATCTGAGTCTTTCCAGATGAAAGGCTAAGATCCAACCCCTCCATCATCAAATATATATATATATATATTTAAAAAAAAATTAATTTCATTGCTTCTTCGATAAAATTCCCCAATCTCTGTAGTAGAGTAATAGCATCAATGCCTTTCAAACATTAGAGTTCATCAGGTTTGAGATTTTTCAAATTGTAAAAATAATAAAGTTTGAGAAATATAGTAAATTTTTAATTTAATTATTGTGTAAATTACAATTATCAGAGAACTGTTTGTTGCAGTAATTAAATACAGTTAATTGCTAAATTACTGTTTTTGCTGTAATTAATAAGAAACAACTAAGAACATGCCAAAGGTGCAAAATACAAAACTTATCACTTTATGTAAGAAGCCTTTTGAATCCATATCATAAAATACTATAATCAGGGAGTATATTATCATTGTTCCATGTAAAATCTGATAATTGTCATATTTGACTGAATTAAATTATGGTTACAATCAAACCAACTGATAACAAGCTTTTTGAATGTGAAAAGGATATAAGAATAAAATAAAGCTTTTTTTCAATTATTGCTCATCATCTCAATTATAATACTAAAATGAAATAAATTTTGATTTTAAGTTGATCAGTTAATGAATCAAATGGAGAGAAATATTATGTATATAAATAAAAATAGATTGATGTATATATGTTCACTTGTGCATGTATGTGCATGTGTATTATGTTCCAGCATAACTCTGGTTTGTCTGGAACAATTTCAAAAAAACTTTGTACAGTATGATTTGTTACCTGAAAAAAAAATGGGGGGGGGAGAGGTTAGTCTCAAAATATTAATCATTCCCTTCCCACCTTCATAGATAGAAATGTGGGTGGGGGGGGGTGACAAGAAAGGTAATCAAACACAACCAATATTAGGGTCAATTTTCAGGATCACTAGTCCGATTGGTGACAGTCTCAATGATGTTTCGTCATATAGAATATATAGCTCTGCAGAGCTTTCTGGAAACTTGGAATAAATAGATGGGATAAAAAAAATTAATAACCAGGCAATGCTGGATAATCAGCTGATTATCCAACAAACTAGCTTTGTTATAATATTCAGTTCAGTGCTTTGTTCTTTAATCTTACTATATGCATAAAATATCTCTAATAGTATTCTTGTAGTTAAAATATTTGTTATAAGATATAAAAAAAAAAAACCCAAAAATCTGTTAGTTATTTTGGATAATTTAATTACAGAAAAAGGTGTATGTACAGTGTTCCTTGAAGAATTCTTCTGGTAAAAATGAAGACATTTTCTATATTTATTTTCTAGTTATAAGGTGCCGAAAGATTTCCCTCAAGTTTCTGTGATAAATGTGTATGAAAGTGTAACACAATTCTTTATAAAACTGTAAACCAGTGGTTCTCAACGGGTGTGCTGCGAATCGTCTGACTGAAACTTTGCGATTATTTTGGAAAAATTAAAACAAAAATTAAAATTTTTTTTACACAAACTGTAACACATTCAATGTAAAATTTGATTTTGTCGTTTCTTATACAAAAGTTCAATGCGGGATGAATTTCAACGGAGTTTGACCCCACATTTTGTCGAAATTGGGGGCTCCCACTGTTGCCAAGTCAGCGCTGTTGTCAAAACGTGCAGTACCAAGTTTCTGTGATAAATGTTATGAAAGTGTAACACATTTCTTTATAAGACTGTAAACCAGTGGTTCTCAATGGGTGTGCTGCAAAATGTCTGACTGAAACTTTGCGATTATTTTGGAAAAATTAAAACAAAAATTAAAAATTTTTTACATAAATTGTAAACACATTCAGTGTAAAATTTGAGTTTGTCGTTTCTTATAGAAAAGTTTAATGGCGGGTCAATTTCAGCGGAGTTCGACCCCGCATTTTGTCGAAATCAGGGGCTCCTACTGTTGCCAAGTCAGCATACGCACTGTTGTTAAACGTGCAGTGTGCTGCGGAGAATTATGATGTAAGAAAGTGTGCCGCGAACCAAAGAAGGTTGAGAACCACTGCTCTGTAAATAGTTGTCAAATTATTCCTTTTGAACGTTGTTATGGGTGATGTATGTATTGCATCTATGGTAAAAGAAATACTAATCACAATAGTTTTCTCTGATAATTATGATGTTCATCTTACATGCAGTTTTTGAAGTGAAAGTACTAGTAATTTTTAGTTTTGAATATCAATATCCACAGGTACTTTATTCTAGGCTTAATGTAATAGCTTGTAACTTTATATTTGTATTTGGCTTAATGAAAAGGAACAGGAAGGCATTTCAATCTTTTAATTCGTGGTGAACCTGGTCTAGAATGTTTATTAATCTTGAAAATGGCTATAGAGTTTTTTTTTAGGTAAATTCTCCCATATCCGGGTTGCTCCAAAAGTGTTGAGTTATAGAATTTAACTGGTAGATGGGAGAACATTAAAATTATGTGGAGCTAGAACTTTGAAAAGTTGATTCCTTTGTATTGAGGTAGTTCATTTTTATATTTTATTCAAGAAGTCTCCTTAGCAGTTAGATCAGAAAAAAAAAATAGTTCTATTTATGTATCGGTGTTTTTTTCTTTGTTTAAAATTTCTGACTAATAGAAAAAAAAATCCAGGGTATGTTATGCCACTCAAATGTCAGGATTTGTCTATGTTTACAAAAAAATCTTATCTATACATTAGATATTGTAACTGTATCAGTTATAGAATCATAGGAAAATCAGGAAAATCAGTTTGGAATCATTTCCAAAAATGGAGTATTTATTCTTAAGATTAACTAATATCTGGTGGTAGGATTCCATTTTGAGTGAGAAATGAAATTATTTCTCTCTAAGCCCTTTTCAATGAACCAAATAAGCTGTTGCGTATCAGCATACCAGTTCTACTGAAATGAAGTTTATAAACGAAACTTCAAATAAGTATAGAGAACTTTCACTTTGTTTATTACAAGGACAGGACACAATGAACATCATTACAGTGGCGGATTTACGTAGAAACAAAAGAAGCAACTGCTTGGGACCCCGCTTGGATAAGGGCCCCTGACACTGAAGTTGTTTTTTTTTTTTCATTAACATTTCAATTCTAAGTTCCTTAAGAAATTTTAATTAAACTGTAAATATTTATGTGTGTAATGTGTAAATATATCTATTAATGAAATAAAAATTGTCTTCATTCTATATTTTTGAGGAAAAAAAATATGGGGGGGGGGGTGGCTTGAAAAATGTGAGTTGCTTGGGGCCCCTTCAGACGTAAATCCAGCACTGCATAATTACTCTCAAAGAAAAGAATGCTGACTAATGCCGCTTAATTCTCAGGTGTTTTATATACACTACATTTTAAGAAATACTGGGACGGATAGTTTAAAGCGACTAATTAATGTAGCTTTTCTCTGGTAAACATTACATACTATCAACATTCAGACTTGATAACCTCTTACTTTAATTTAACTTTATTTGAGATAATCCTTAAAATGTTGTAAATTTCTTTTCTTATAAGATAATTTATGCATAACACAAGATTTTATTATATAAAATTAGGTAACTGCTGTCATAAAACTATTTTTTATTTTGTTTAACACCTGCTAATAAAATAGAATGTTAGCAGTGACAAATGCTATGTAAAGTTTATGGTATTTTAATTTCAAAAGCGTGCTAGTCGAGGTATAAAAACTGTTAGTTTATTAATAAACCTAAAATTAGATGTGACATCTATACTTGCTGTTAATAAAAGTTCTTTTGCTGCTTAATAAAATAACCTTTCTAATATAATTAATAATGTGTTAAAAAAAAAGGAGAATTTCTTTGAAAGTTACCTTTATGTATTGGTATTTGGTTATGTAAATACTTCTTAAAGAGTAATGCAAATTTTTGTGTTATGTTGACAGATTTAATTTTCTAATTTAAGTAGATTTAATATTTTTAAACATGTAGTTGTTACTCTCTTTACTCATCAACTCACATTAATAAGAAACCACACAACACACACACACGCGCACACACACATGCACATACCCACACAAAAATATTTTTAAATATAGAAAGCAGTGGAATTAAAAATTCAGTAACTAATATGTCTATAAACTTTTTTTTTTATCTGTTTAGCCTCCAGAACTACCTTAAGGTATTACTTCAGAGGATGATGTGTATGAATGCGAATGAAGTGTGTTCTTGTACAATCTCAGGTCGATCACTCCTGAGAAGTGTGGTTAATTGAAACCCAACAACCAAAGAACACCAGTATCCACGATCTAGTATTCAAATCCGTATAAAAATTTAAAAATATATCTATAAACTAAAAATTTAAATTTATATGTTTTTTTTTTTACTTGCTAGTACAAAGTAAAGTAAGTATGTGATTGTAAAAAATTTTGGTTTTCAAATTACGACGGAAATAACAGTTTTTACCATCCTTGAATCCATTTTGACGTGATTTTTAACATATCTCGCATAATTCAAAAAATAATTAGCCGTAGGATGTTGACATTTTGGATTTAGGACTGTTGTAACATCTAGTTGTGCACGTCCCCTTTCGATTGCAATTGAACCTAAAGTGTCCAAAAAAGGCCCAACATCCCAAAAAATGAGGTGTCCACATCAGTTTTTTTTTTAATATATGGTTGGAGTACTTTCTTACACTATTCTACGTCATAACTCATAATTTATAATAAATGATTTTTATAATAAAAGAATAGAAAGAATAATAATGCTGTTTTAATAAATACGAGTAGATAAATTTTATTCTGGTTGTTATAAAATAATAAACTATGTAGATCACATCAAGAATGGAACAGATGTACTACTCCACAGATAAAGAAAGATACTGCTCCATTATTGACCTGGCCTCTCTCTCTTTTTCTGTTTAACCCTCTGGAAGTATTGTAACGTATTACTTATAAGGATGAATGAGGATGATGCGTATGAATGTGAATGAAGTGTAGTCATGTATAATCTCTGATCAACTACTCCTGAGAAGTGTAATTAATTGAAATCTGATTATCAAAGAGCTGGCCTCCGTGGCCGAGTGGTAGCGTCTTGGTCTTTCATCCGGAGGTCCCGGGTTCGAATCCTGGTCAGGCATGGCATTTTTCACACACGCTACAATTCATT
>JAAAKQ030509650.1:0-12164 GCA_010016005.3 Zanna intricata
TATTATTATTATTATATAGAGAAAACAAAGATGACCACAGAAGAATTCAATAAATTCTTTGTAAATTCCACAAATGATTTAAAAACAAAATTAGACTCTTCTTTAGTACTGAATGAAAATAGGTATAAACTACTTTTCCTAAAAACTCATACATATAACTCTATCTACTTTTAACCTACATGTGCAGAAGAAGTAGCTTTGGTTATAAAAGGGTTAAGTTAAACAATATATAGTAACCCCAGATATTGATGGTATTTTTACATTTACTATAAAAGAAGTTGAGGATATTTTATCTGCAGTTTTGGCTTTTTTTATCTACCTCGGTGTTGAAAGTGGAAAATTTCAATCAGCCTTAAAATCTGCAGTAGTTTCTTTGTTCAAAAAGGGGAATTCTTTAGATTTAAATAATTATAGACTGATATTCCTATTTTCAGTTTTTTAAAGATAGTTGATAAAATAGTGAAAAAATGATGTTGAAGTTTTTCAGCTTACAAATTCTCTTTCACTAAATCAATCTGTCTTTATTGAAAGCAAATCAATGTAATTAATGCATTATTACAGTTTCTACCTGGCATATATAAAGGCCTAAATGAGAAACATTCTGTAGTGGTAGACATTACTAAAACAATTGATGCTATAGACCATAATATTTTACTATCTCAAACAATACAACTCAAAGAGTTCTATGCATAACAATACAGTACTTATGTAACAGTAACTTGTGGAGTTTTGTAGTTTCTGTCCTTGGATCTATTCTTTTTTTTTTTTTTTTTTTTTTTTTGTTTAGTATTTATTAATAATTTATACTCTGGTTCATTAAAGGGTTTTTTAATCTGTTTTGCTGATAATATGACTACGATGATTTGTATCTCAATTAAGAAAAAGTGAAACTTTTTAAAATAAAATTGGACTTCATAAAATACTTTTTAAAGACTTTTTAAAATATGTCTTTTTTAAAATACATTATGAAAATAGAATACTCATTACAAGTTGAGTTTGTTGAATCAAAATGAAATCGAATTAGAAGAATTTGCTCAAGTCTACATTCTACATAAGAATAAATAATGTTACTAATATATGAGATGGTCTGAAATTATATTGAAATAGAAAGATTACTTCTTTTGTTAAAATGATGTACCTGGCCTTTAAACTAGTGCTGTAAATTGGCACACTAGTAGATGTTTTACAAAAATAAATAATTATAATTTGATTTTATTTCTGATAATATTTTGTTTTTTTTTTTTTTCATTAAAGAAAATCCTGAAAATCTAAGAAGCTAGGTAAGACTAAAAAGCTTAATATGTAGTGCAATCTAATGGAATTACATCGCTACTACTACAACAACCACCAACCTCACCACATAATACTAAACAACATGTTGGCTTCCATGTGACATGTTAGAGCACATATGCACTATGGTTAGTATATCATGGTATATTCTAATTTTAAAAGTTTTCAGTCATATTTGTAGAATAATGCTGAACATTCATTCATTGTTTCCTCATATTAACATATTGACTTCCATGAAATGTCAGTACTTCTTAATTATATATCATGGTACACTCTAGTTTTAAAAGTTTTCAATCATATTTATAAAATAATGCTGTGCATTCATGCATCGTATCCTCATATTGATGGTTGTATCATTATACACATTAATATTTGCATCACTACTAATAAGCTTGCTATCATCTTCAGTTGTAGCCAATTTTGAACATTGAAATATGTATCTGTAGATTAGTGGTCTCCTTTTTATGAATGATACTGTTGTGTTCATTGCATTAAATTTTTTCCCCATATTTATTCTAGCAGATAATGTAAAATACAATAATAAAAAGCAACTAATCTAATTTTATGACAAAAGGAATTCTACTATTGAATTAAATGCATTATCCTTGATAATGTCTAGAAATCATTCTCACTCTCTTTGTAAATTTTTTGACAATTTAGCTCCCTTAAATGTGCAGCTCTCTTCCATAAAAAATTCCAGTTATTTCACAATGTGATTACTCTTCCAATTTCTTGTATTATGATCATAAACATTATACAGAACTGTCAGTAAATTTAGAGGTATAAAAACCACCCTAAATAACTCTGAATATATAGAATACATGGTATTTTTAGAAACTTGACATTTTTTAATGTAAATTAGAGCACGGTACATTCAGAAAAAAATCCATTTATGTATAAATATTAATTGTGCCATGTGTAACATAATGAGACTATGTTAAAAAAAATCAGGTAAACTAAATTTTTCTTAAAGCATGTGTATAATAAATTATTCCAAGAAGCTTTTGACTGAGGGACTATTGAATCCACCAAAAGTTGCAGAACACAAATATCATATAAAAGAAGTGAATGTCTAATTATTATTACTTCTTTTTTTTTTAGATTTTTATCCAGAGAAAGTAGGTTCTGGATTGTTATAGATAATCTATACCTGCTATATATTTTTGTAAATATCATCTTGCAAGGCAATAACATATAAATATATATATATAATTTTTTTTGTTTAACCTCCGGAACCACCGTTAAGGTATATATATCTTCAGAGGATGAGATGAATGAATTGTAGTGTATGTGAAAATGCCGTGCCTGACCGGGATTCGAACCCGGGACCTCCAGATGAAAGGCTGAGACGCTACCACTCAGCCATGGAGGCCGGCAATAACATATATATTAAACAAAAAATTAGGTATTAATCATGCAATAGCAACTATGTTTTTCATTCATGTTTGTTTAAACTGTAGTAAAAATGACATTTTTTATCATAGAGAATTTTGTTTGTGGAAATTATTCTTGCTCAAAATGCTGTGAAACTTTTATCAAGGATCAAGGATGAAAAAGAAGAGATAGATGATCTTCTCAAGAAGCTATAAAAAAAGTCTGTTTTAATAATTAAAATAGAATATACTGAATTATTAGAAACTGAAATGTAGATTGATCAGCAGTAGTATGTAAATGAATCAAAAGAGTGAATTTCAAATAATGAATTCAATTTAAAATGTTCTTCTAGAGAAGGCTATGTCTAGAAAATTAAAATATTGGTTCCCAATGTTTTTTGACCAATATCGCAACACACTTATTTGTTTTTGATTAATAATAATAATACCAGTAATAATATGTATTCTAGTATCTAATTCTAAGCATCCGACATCGAGTGTACATAGACATACTATGATAAACACACAAGCAGGCTTATTCTTCTAAATGCAAGCAGCATGTCAAGCGATGTCAGAAAAAAAAAAAAGGGTAAATGCCTAGAATACTGACCTATACAAAACAGAAGTCCAATTAAAAGAATATATATTATTGTTTTTTTATAACTCACCATTAAAGTTATTGTAAAGTCTGTGCTAGATGTGTCCACAGTTTGTCAACATATGACCTTACAGTTGATAGCCCAACTGGCAAATTATCTTCAAGATGGTTCAGTCTATTCCTTTGTTTAGATTTTACTATTTTCATAGGAGAAAATGCTGATTCACATAGTTATGTTGCTGAAAACATCAGTAAATCCTTTATGGCCCTCTATACTATTAAGGAATACTGACATCTTGCATAAATCTAAAAGGATTTTATTGAAGTGTCTAGAAATTTTGTTTCGTGGCAATTGCATGACAAATTTAACCATTCATTTTTTTTCATTTATGGTTAGGTTAGTAGCATATGTTGAGCTCACTAGATTTACCAAAGGAGAAATTACCTATTCTAACTTTGAAATAGACAAAGTATAAAATATTTTCTTCTTGAAATTTGTAACTCATTCAGATGGTTTTTCATTAAGTACTTCGGGGATTCTTTCTTATTTTATTTAAGCTGATTTTCAAGATTTTCTCTCATTTTGAAAAATCCCTGTGTATTAAGAGGGATGGCTGATAGGTACACAGAAGGCTTTCCCATTTAGTGTACCTATGGTTTGGCATGAACCAAAGGATCATGTAACCAATTGTTACTTTTGTTTGTGTCTAAAGTTACTAAAAATTCTAAACATACTGTAAAATATCCTTCATTGCAATTTGCAATCAGGCCTATATATTAGAGTGAAATTATTCCAGTTCCTGAGCCACCTGTGAATGTATGTTTCAAAAGCAGCAATGAAGAATCAAGCAGTACTGAAGAAGGCAACAATGATTTTGGTTTTGAATTATTTTTCAATAAACCACATCTTATATCACAAGGTGAATTAAATGACTTGGTTAGGGATTTAAATTTATCAAAAAACCAAGTTGAACTGTTAGGATCAAGACTGTAAGATTGGAATTTACTTAAAAAAAAAAATACAAAAATTTCAGGCTTTTGAAGCCGATAAAAAGAATTTTCTCAGTACTTTAATGATGAAAATAATTTAGTTTATTGCACATATATTGATGATTTTATGTTGCACTTGGACAAGTTCATAAACCTGAGGACTAGGGCCTTTCATAGTTTTGTCCAAGTACATTTTAAAAGTGATTCTACTACACAATGGTAACAAATATCCTTCGACATAAATCGCTTATGGTAGTAATTTGAAAGAGACATCAATGTGATGAAAGACATTCTTCAAAAAATAAATTATAAAAAACATAGCTGGAACAAATGTTGTGATTCGAAAGATATAGATATTTTGTTAGTCATGCAGTTATACTATACTAATTACATGTGTTTTCTTTGCAAATGGGATAGCAAATCTAAAGATAAACATTATGTTGCCAAAGAATGGAAGAAACAAGACAACTTAACTCCAAATGGGAAAAATATTATTCATGAGCCCTTAGTTGAATCTAACAAAATATTTTTACCTCCTCTCCATATCAAGCTAGGACTAATGAAAAATTCTGTAAAGCACTGAAGAAGTATAGTCCTGGATTTTTGTACATCAAGCAGAAATTTCCAAATGTAATTGAAGGAAAAATGAAAGAAGGAATATTTCCTGATCCTCAAATAAGAGAGTTGATTATATATGACATATTTAACTCGATGTTAAATAATGTAGAAAGTGCAGATTGGGCTTTGTTTAAACAAAGCCCAAGCTGCATTGCTGCTGTGAGAAAAATTCTGAAAATTACCACGATATTGTTAATCAGCTTCTTACTTCATACAGAGCTATGGGATGGATAATATGTTTTTGAAAATACATTTCTTCCACTCACATTTGGACATTTTCTAGGGCAACGTTGGAGACGTAAGTGACGAACACAGTGAATGTTTCCATCAAGACTTTTTGGCGATAGAAAACTACTAAAAAGGGAAATGGAATAGGAATACTAACATGCTAGGCAATTACTATTGGACATTAATTCGGGATGTGCCTGAGGGTATTTATAAAAGAAAAGCATCAGCGAAATCATTCTAACAAAGTATAGCCATGCAAAATTATAAATTTTACAGATTTTAATAATATTTTCCCTTAATTTTTATTTAAGCATAATTTATTTAAAACTAAAAAAAATATATTTACAGAAATTTAATGTACACAAAAAGCAATTCATGAAATATTATCACACTTAGAAAAACATTAAACATTTTTTATTTTGTCTATCATTGTTATTATTACTATTACTTATTGACTGGGTGCAGTCTGTTATTTTGTTTACAAAGTTACTTTGGTTACTTTGTATAAAACTTTCTGAATGGTATAAAATTTATTTTTATTCTAAAATTTCATGACACCCCACTGGACTGTGTGATCCATCAGTGTGTTGCAAAACACTGGTTGGGAACCACAAAATTAGAAGAATAAAGAAAGATGCTATTTAGAGTGAAATTTAAAGAAAATAAGACACTTGAAAATAATTTTCAATTTTTTTTTTTAGAAAAAATGGCAGTTAAAATATTGGCAAAATTCTTAGAAATGATATTGTCTGTCATAATAAATTAAGAAAATCATCCAAAATTACATAAGAAAGTTATTATCGTTAAAATCTTTTATATTTATAATTACAAAGGAAAATTTCTATATTAGGAATAAAAAGAAAATGAGTCAACAGAAAACAAGTTGATGGTATTTTTATCCAGATCAAAACTGAAATTGTATCTGAATAATGACAAAAATAATAAATAAATAATAATAAAGTTTTGAGCAGGGAAATGGCAAGCTTTTATGTTTGAAAAATTATCAGTGTGTCTTATGAGATGATATTGAAGATCTAACATGAAAAAATTAGCAAATCATTCAGCAAATGAAAAGAAATGAAAATTTGATTAAATTTCTACGGTAATAATTGCACTGTAAATTATCTTCTAAACATGAAACATGATAATAATTGTTTTGAGTATTGGCTCAAGAGAGACACATGATAAGCTTGAGGAAGATCTTCCTTAGTGTCAATGAGTTAATGAGTTAGATAATTAATGAGTCAAGTATTTCACAATCAAAATGGTTAATTCTGATCCAATACTTTTAAAATTTCTCTTTTACATACTTTTTAAGGCTAGTTTTGAATTTTTACTGTAAGGTTGCTCAGTTTAAGAGCACTAATGTGGAATTTTTACCAACACTTTAAGAAGATAAATAAAACATCCAATTTGCAGGATGATATCATTTAAAATTAATTACGTCTATTAAATAATAATACTGAAAAATATTGATTTTTATTTTATAAATATTTATTTTACATTATAGAACAAAAACATTCTACATTTTTATTGATTATTTATGAAAATCAGAAAAGCATACATTATCACTTTGGTATTTCACATTTACAAAATGAATTTGTTTTTTGATTTATGAAATATATCTCTGATTTAAAGCAATGTAATTCAATAATAATCAGATCTCAGTTGTACGTCAATTTTTCACATCTTCCATTGAATTTAGTAATTTACATCCTTTTGGAGCAGATAAAATATCCCTTAACAAACAAAATGTGAAGACTTTTTTCTGATATCCATCTAATACAATTTTTTTATCCAAAAAGTTAGGTGGTATAATTTCAAGTATTACTGGCCAAAATATCTATGGTGAGAATGAACAGAGTTTTTTTTCTATTTTATTTTTATTCATAAAGATAAATTTCCTGGAAGAAGGGTAAAAACTTCCCATCATTTTATAATAATCATCAATAAGTTTTACATATGAATAAAAACTCTCTTCTATTTTATTCAAGAATGTTAATGAGCTTATGATATTAATGTTAATACATTAGTAGCTCTCATTACCATCTCAGCTGGTTTGTGCTGCTACATATCTTTTGTAGTGAAAGTAATTTGAAGACAATTTTCTTTGATGACTTTCTCATGAGTTAGATTGTTAGGCTCAGATGTAATTATTGTTACCTAAAAATCGTCTCTCTCATCAACTGGATTACTGGCAAGTAACTCTTTGAGATACTCTAATTTTGTCAAGAATCGAAATAAAATAAATTTTCATCTTTTATACCTAAAACAAAAATTTAAATAATTATTATAAATGCAATAAATTATTTATTAAATGAGCAGTTAGATTTTACATTCAGTTTTTGTCTTGAGTTCATATTGCAGGTTAGAAGTTAATCTTATAATGACACAAAAGAATTACCAGATTTTTGTTACATCACTTTTAATAATATGAAATTAAGAATGAATACTTCAGCTTCATTACAAAAGGAACAAACAACTAAACCAGTTTATATATTGGCTTTTTCTTCATTTAAGGTAAAAATAATTATTCATTAATTTAAAAATAAAAATATATACATCTGTACGTGCCTACTGCATACTTTTTCAAGGTTACAGTAGACAGAAATATATTATACTGTAATTCCCCTTGCAAACTCTAATCTGAGGACTGGATAAAGGTACTTCTCACAACAAGTTATCAGTAAAATATCATACACTACTAAAATTAAGTAAAACTTCCAAACTTGGAATTGAATGGTTCACAAAATGTCTTAACAAGAAATTATTTGATATGAAAGAGAATTCATTCTCTGGAAATATTCAATTGTTGCTCTCCAATATCTTGAAGTTGTGACAATTTTTTGAAATATATCAAGTGTGTAAAAACTCTACAGTTGCAGATTTATTTTAGAAAAATTACTAAACTTGAAAATTAAAAATTCTTTGTTTTGCTTAAAAATTCAAGTTTTGCTTAATTACAAAGCTAATAACACTGGTTAACATCAAATTTGGAACTAAAAGCGAAGAAGGTGTTTAAATAATATTTTATATGCTGAATCTGAATATGTATTCCGAAATAATCTATTATATAACATTGTAAGTTTCAACCCCTTAAATTTTTTTGTTCCATCATTCGTGGAATAAACAATACAAATAAGTTAGTACATCTATATGTTTACTTATTCACATCAAAACTTACTAACTTTTGAGTGTGTGTGTTTCATGCTGTGATTTATTACTCTCCATGGTAAAACAATTTTATGAAGTATTTTGAGTAATTAAGTATTTATAGATTAAAATTTAAATATTTTTATAATTAAGTAACTATTTCTGTAATATTTCAGTTTACTTTCATTCATTAAAACATTTTGAATTTTACAATGAATAATAATTGGGCTTGTGAAAATCATTCCAATATTTTTTGTTACATTTATGAAAAATTCACCATGAAAAGTCAATGAAAAGCAATATCAAATCTGCTGAAAACTGCTAACAGACATTATTTTAACTGTCCCTTGGTAGACCAAGATAAATCCTGGGCTCCACATGTAGTACACATTAAGTGCTACATTAAAATAACCCAGTGATTAAAAGGAAAAAAAGAGCATTTGCCTTTTATCTTAACTATGATTTATGATTATGAGCCTACTGACCATTATGATGACTGCTCAACAAATATTACTGCTTAAAAGCAAAATATTTATATTAAGCAAATATTTTTGCTTAACAATTGTTACTGGTTTCAATTCAAACAATAAAAGCAGTATTGCGTACTTAATGTTCGTTCAGCTATGAGACCAGTATTTCATGGTTGTATTTCATGGGTATTGATTATTATTTCTAATCGGTATTTATATACCAATTAGGAATCTGTAAATAAATTGATGCTGATTTACTGATTCCAATTGCTCCAACTTCTTGGAAAGAAATTTCTGATTCCCCAGAAGTCTCAACTGATGAGTCCTCAACTGTGATATATATTAATTACATTCCAGGAAAATTAAATACTGAACGTCACCTCATCACACAAGCAAAACTGAGCAACGTAATTCATGACTTGTAATCGTTAAAATAACATGCTGAACTCCTAGGTTACTTTAGAAAATACCTTAGAAAATATACTTTAGAATATATATAGGTTATTTAGAAAAGGTGGTTTAATTTTTTCCTGTCAGAATGTTAGGGGGCTAATGTCTGAACTAGACATTGAATATGTTATTCATCATTGGTATTTATAGACTCATAAGAAAGAAGCTTAAAGGCAGTATTGTTGCATAACTTGAACAAGTTTTCTTCAATACGAATAGCACATGCTGCAGGAATGAAAGAAACATATGTATGTCAAAAAGATTTGAAGTATGATGAACACTCATAACAATTCATTGCTGACCTGAAAGTAATAGGACTTCTTCTCAGTCTCCAGAAATATATGTGCTTTACAAAATATATGTGTTTCTTGTGTTTGTGGGATAGTCAAGCTGCAGCTTGACAAACTATGTACTTAAAGACAGGCCAAACTCGGTCTGTGCCAAGTGAGACTTTGACTGGAAGTAGTCCTACAGTCACTGAAGGCCAGAAAAGCCCCTGGTTCCGATGGCATGTCGGGCGAGGTGCTCAAGCTGGTGGGGTGCTGTAGTCTCTGTCTGCTTCTGGAGATGTATAATGCTTGTCTGGAATCTGAGGTTTACAGTGCCAAATAGAAGACCGGGCGTCTTGCGCTGATACCCAAGGACAAAGGAGACCCAGAGTCGCCGTCCTTCTACCGCCCAGTGTGTATGCTTACCACAGCTGGAAAGGTACTGGAGAAGAAGTTAAAGAAAAGACTGGTTGCGGCGATGAATCAGGCAGGTGGCCTAACACCCGACCAGTACGGTTTCCGGCGGGGTCGGTCGACCCTAGATGCAGTCTAAGAGGTTGTTGAGGCAGTGCTACTAGGCGAGGACCACAATAATTTTTTGCGCCGTTAGATCCTACTCGTTACGTTGGACGTGAAAAACGCTTTCAACTCTGCACGGTGGAACGATATGATTCGGGCCTTGGAACGAGTGTTCCAAGTGGAACATCCAATAGTGTCCACTATGCTAAGGAGCATAGTGGACACATACTTGAGGAACCGCGTTCTCATATACGAGACCGCGGTAGGCTGACGAAGAACTGTGATCATGTCAGGATCGACGTGGAACACGTCAAACTGAAGCTCAGCCGAGCCATGCGCAGAGACAGTGTCTGACTGGATGACCATGGGTTGTCTTTAACCCGCAGCAAAACGGAGATCGTGGTTCTAACGATGAAGTGTATCGAAATCTTTCTCTCCCTGCCGGTTGGGAAAGAGGTTGTCGAGGCCAAGTCGGCTTCAAAGTACCTCGGTATGATGATTGACCGGAAACTCAGGTTTGCTGAGTAGCTTTGCTCATGGCGAATGTCGGCGGACCGAAGGCCAGCAGACGGTGATTGCTTATATCCATGGTGTATTCCGTCCTATTATAAAGGGTGAAAGTGTGGGCCTAGACAACACGATTAGAAAGAAACTGTAAGCGACTAGCCCAGGTGCAACGAACCGCGGCTGCGAGTCGCTTCCGCATATCGGACGGTTTCCAAGCCTAAGTACTGTGATCGCCGGCGTCATACCTATTGCTCTTTTGGTAAGGGAACGCCAGGGAGCGTCGCGTTCTACAGGAGGCGACGGGCAGGCGAATACCGGGCGACTATTGCGAAGGAGGAACGGTCTCGCACGTTTATCGCATGGTAAGAGACCTGGGACCACAAGACTAGAGGACGATGGACTGCAAGCCTTATCCCTCAGGTGCTCCGTAGACGGAGCGGCGGCATGCAGAAATGGAATACTACGTGACCAAGTTTTTAGCAGATCACGGGTACTTCCGTGCTTACCACCTACATGTCATATGGAAAATGCAATCCCCCACTTCCCCTACTTCCCCGGTGAACGGGACGACGCCGAACACATCTTTTTCAAACGTTCTCAATGGACGGCAGATCGAGGGACACTAGAAGCGGATCTCGGAGCACTGAGCCCCCAGAACGTGGTTGCGATGATGTTCCGTAACCTGATCAGCTGGAAGAATGTTGCTCGATTCGTCGACAGCAATCTCAGAACGAAAAAGGATGACTTTGATAGTCCTGGAAATTTGGTAGTGGCCTTTTCAGGCTAGTACAGTAGGACTGGCCTGAAGTATTTTGATAAACGGTTCCGGATCGAGTCCTGGTAGAAGGGAGGTGATTTTATTAGGTAGTCTGCTGATGGTGATTGGGAATACCGTCAATGGGAGCCTGACACTCGGTGCGTAAATGTATTTCCATCTCCCCCCCAACATAAAATAAATTATTATTATTACTATGTCTAGCACACTGGTACACTTTATAAAAGTCATCCACAAAAGAATATAAGATAAACTGGAAGAAGATATTAGTAACACCCAGTTTGGATGTAGGAAAGGTTTCAGTAAGAGAGAAGCACTATTTTGTTTTAATATATTAGCTCAGAGGTGCCTAGATGTGAACCAGAATATGCATGTCTGTTTCATAGATTATGGGACGGTGATAGAGTTCACCATGACACTCTAATAAGCTTACTTAGGCAGCAGAACATCCATTTACGAGATATTCATATTATTGAATCCTTATATTGGTATTTAACCATTCAAGTAGATAATGACGTTACAGAGGAAATATAAATACAAAGGGGAATAAGGCAAGGATGTATTTTGTCCCCATCTATTTAATCTGTATTAGAAGCGATATTCAAGGAGGCTCTAAATGAAGATGAAGCTGGACTTATAGTCAATAGTTGGTTGATTAGGAATTTGAGGTACGCAGACATCACTGTCGTCGTAGCGGAAACTTGAAGTGATCTACAGAGAGCAGTTCAAAAGATTAAAGATGTTAGTATACATTACAGCCTTAGAATGAACTTCAAAAAGACGAAGTACATTTTGTCTAGATCACAAATGCTGGGCACAGAGTTATACAACGACAATATGATAATTGAAAAAAAGCAAAGTATAAATATCTTGGTACTTAGATAACCAAAAACATGAACCAAACACTGGAAATTAAAACCAGGA
>JAAAKQ030509661.1:0-19799 GCA_010016005.3 Zanna intricata
GCCATATCTGGCAGCTTCCAAAAATGGGCTTCTCCATTTACATATATGGAGCATCCAACACCGTTGTCGGTTTTAGATCCGTCAGTATAGATATTAATATATTCATCGTAACCACTGACGATCGATAAAAATTCCTATTTATGTACTCTTAAAAATATGTATATGTAATTTAATGGGCATTATTACATACAGGTATATGTATTAGACTTGGTGAAACATCTGATTGTTTAATATTAGTTGGAAATTACAATTTATAATCGTATTATTTTTGGATTTTCTAGTTTAATTTTAATTTTTTTTATTTTACCTGCGGTCGTCATGCGATTTTTTGACGTATGCATCATATGACGTCCACAGGATGTATGCTGCACTGCTGGGTATAAATGCAAGTAATTTAGATTTTATCTCATTGATGGCATTTGTATAAACTGTAAATTGAAGTGCTGACCTGTGATGTTTGTAATTCCCCCAGTCTGACCTCATACAGTGTCAATTCTTAGAGTATTTAAATATGATATTATTGGGTTAATTATGATGGAATTTCTGTTTAATTTTATCTACAGGTTAACAACACAAATTTTATCACAGGTTAACAACAGAGTAGCTGAAAAATAGACTCTACTCTCAAGAACAACATATACACTAAAGCATACATGCTCTACCTTTAATAAATTGGAAAAAATTACTTTCTTTTACTTCATTACTCCTCTGATATTGTTGGACAAAATTCTCCCTAAGTCGGAGATGATCATCACTTCATTTATTTGTTTTTTGTAAGCAATATAATTTATTCGCTTTTCGGTTTGCCATAATTATTTTGATCTTAATTTGTGTTCGCGTTCTCCAGTTTTCAAATTTTTTCGATTTTTATATCCATCATCTTCTCAATTTCAAATGAAATAAGTTAATATAAAGTGAAGCAGAAAAAATGTGTGTATATTATTTAATAGGAGTACCAGGAAGTCATGTGGTATCGTCATCAGTATTTTTATTGTAATTATTAAATTATTATTTGCGTAAAAAAGTTTTAAAATCAGAGGTTAATAATTATTACTAAATCAATATATTTAAATTAAAAGCAGTTTAAAAGAAAGTAGGTGAAGTCTGATTCGAACCGACGTGAACCCTTTTAAGATCCAAATATTTAATTAATTAAAATTTTATTTATTTTTTTTTAACCTCCTGAACTACCATTACGGTATATCTTTAGAGGATAAGATGAATGAATAGTAGCGTGTGTGAAAAATGCTATGCCTACCGGGATTCGAACTTCCGGATGAAATGCCGAGACGCTACCTCTCGCGCCAAATTGTTATTTTGCTATAATTCTGGAACCAATGAAAATAAGTACTACTTATGAAACATCGTTGATAACCTCTCAGTGAGTGGTTATTACTGCAGTTAAAAAAAAGTAAAACATCAACCTATCAATAGCCGATGGTTGTTGTATATTTCATTTCGTCATTTGTTTTGATGTCATTTGGTTTTGGTCATAATTGTCAAGAAGGCAGTAAGATACGGACGTTATTGTTTCCACATATTGAAATTTAAAAAAAAATCACTATTTTAAATTTCATAGTTTTAAAATAAGTTTTTAAATTACATTTTTACAGTACAAAGCGGCAGGATTATTTGCATAATATGTAAACATAGTTTTAACAACATTTTTAGTTTATAGCTCACGGTTTCTGACTATCCTTTCTTCATTAATTATGTTTCTGTTTGGTATAGTAAAATAGAGTAATCCCCGGATTTGCCAGAGATGTTGAACAACTATACGCCAGCATTTTTTAACGAGCTCTAGTGCGAGTTACGGGATTTTAAAATTTCTATCTCCTAATCTAAAAATAGTTAAATAATAAATGAAAAATTTTATACTGTATCTATCTGAAATGAGTTCATAAAAATTATTTTTAATAAAATATACGAATCTTTATTTAAATATATTTTTTTTAATCAGTATTTTAATAAATAGAGATTTGTTTTTTTTTTAATATATAAAAGCAAGTTTTTTAAAAGTTAGAAATTTCGAATCTGCTATATTTCTATTTTTTTCTTTCATTTAATTGGCTGTTTATAATTTTTGTTACTGATTTCCTCCAACCAACCAACTGGATCTCTTATATATCCCTCATTTCTCTTTTTCTCTAGTCAAATGTAAAATTTAAATAAATTATCCTTCCTTTTGCTTCCAAGAAAATACTAATTTAAAAAAAAAAATTATTACGTTAAATAAAAGGTTAAGAATTTTCGGGAGAAAAGTATGAACTACTTTTTTTTTAATTAGTATTCTATTGCATTATAGTATAAGAAAATTAAAAAAAAAATTAAATGTACATACCAACCAAATTGCAAAATAAATCCGTAATTTCATATAAGTTAGGGTTATTTTTTCTATACAGGATATTTATCATCTCTTTGAATATAATCTTCCCGAGTTAAGATTTATTTTTTCTAAACACGGTACCGTATAGTCGTCAGGCCAATAATATAAAATATTACACTCTGCTAATAAGCAGACTGATTTCTAGAATTCTTAGGGGCTTACAAGTTTAATTTTCTAATAAAGATCTAAGATTATTTCATATTCCATTTCAATCAGCATATCATTTTCTTAAAAATTCTTAAAAACAAATCTCATATATTAAAACTAAAATAATCGTAAAATAAATTCTTTTGTGTAAAAAAGCACTGTTTTACTAAAAAATAATTAATAAATTGGAGAGAAATCGATTAAAAGAGAATTAATTAATCAAAAATTTAAGAATATTTTAGTATTACAAACGAAGACAAAGATTTATTTTAAATCTCACTCTGAAGAATATATTAAATAATTCAAACTGCATAATTTTCACACAGGATCTTTAACTTGGAATCTTTTTCGTAATTTTTTCATGATAAAGTTTTACCACTTTCTACTTGCACTAAGCAGTATCTGATACAAACTTATGAAATTATTTCATTTTTTTCTCATATCTATTTTTTCTATGTAGAATTAAAAAAAAAATTTATATGATTGAAAACATAAAATTACTTTAAAAGAGACTATTGTCAAATGACAGCATTTTTCAAACTGGACTTAAAGCATAATTTGTTTTTATATATACTTAAATAATCACAAATTTGAATAATTTTTCTAAAAGCATGATCATATATTTTATATGATTTATACAAAAATGTCTAGTGAATCTCGATCGATAATTACTTTATTAGGGATTATGATTTAATTTTTCCGGAAAATAAAGTTATATACGTTAAAATTATTTTATAAGTATTTTTAAACTAAATATAGCATTAAATTCTACTTTTCTAAATATTTTTGACTGAAAGGATAAATTTTTTAAACATTACGGATCTTTTGGACTAAGTTTTAACTACTGATTACTGAAAATTGTTTTTAAGAAGTATTTATAAATATGCAGTGTAGTTGTGAATCTAGAGGAACATGATACCTCCTTAAATCTTGTGTGTAAAGTATGATTAATACTTCCTTTTAACACAGATTTCTTATTTTTTACTTTTTCCTAATTTGCAGGTTGCAATCTATTTAACTAGTGAACTATAAGCAACCCCCTCCCAGAGACCAACATGATGGTTTGTATAACATATAAATGAGATATAGCCTTGTACAAACTCAGACCTACCTTCCCGAGACGTGTTGTTAATTGAATCCTAACCGATAAAGTAAACTGATGTTCACTGTCTAGAATTTAAATCCGCATAAAACAACTAGATGTTACTAGGATTCGAACCTAAGAACCTTCAACTTCAAAGGTCAGCTGTTAAACTGATTCGTGACGACGAGTTAACCGCTAGACCAGCTGGTAGGGCTTCTTAATTTAATAGAAATAAATGTAAAAAAAATATATATATATACTATTATAAAAAATGAATAACCAAATGAAAATAAAAATCATACATATTTAATAAATAAAAAAATTTTAATTAAATAAAATTTTTCATTTAACGACCATTAGCATAAATAAATGTAATACAGCCTAATTTTCTTTAAAACACAAACAATGATAATCTCAAAAAGTATCGTTTAGTCATTGAAATGTGTTTCTTTTATTCATATAATATTAAAAATTTCGTAAAACAATTATAACGACAATAAGATAAATTATTTAATTATAAATATAGTTCCAAATGTTTTATAAGAATCATAAGCTACTATTTTTATGAATATCTAAAGTACTATTATATTATTTCAGTTAAGATAATATTAGAATCAAATTTTATACAGTAGAAAACGTCTGTTAAATCTAGAAGTAATATTTTAGTTATTTCTGTAACGTGATAGGAATAATTATCTGGAAAAATCTTATAAGGTTCTTCCATAATATTCCTAAGTCTATTGGATCATGTATTACTATGAGGTTTTTTTTTTTTATAACCTCCAGAACCACCGTTAAGGTATATCTTCAGAGGATTGGATGAATGTATTGTGAAAAATGTCATGCCTGACTGGGATTCAATCTGGGACCTCCGGATGACAGGCCGAGACGCTACCACTGGCGCCACGGAGACCGGCATTACTATGACGTTTATATTTATTATTTGCTATCAGTTAACTTAATGAAAAATATTCGAGCAGTTTTTCTGTTATTTTGAAGGAAATTATATTGCAATTTATTTCAAGCTTGAAAAGTTGTAATTAATGTCGATTTGTTCTATCCATTATCTAAAATAATAAGAAAAACTTGTGATGAATATGCAGGTGTTTTTTAATTAAAGAATTTTTTTTGATTATATGTATGCTTTAATTATTTTCTTCTATAATTATTACGCATTCAAAATTTTATTTTAGATGACAAATATTCTTCTTCATATGTATTTATTTATTAAAATAAATTTATTCAGATGTTTAATTTAGTTTTATATACATATATATATATAAAAAAATTCCTAACCGATAGGAGTGGAAACGACTGGCGTTAGATAGGGAATCTTGGACAGCTGCATCAAACCAGTCAAATGACTGAACACCAAAGAAAAAACAATATATAATATATATATATACATATATATATATATATATATTATTATATATAAATATATATATTTTATATATATATTTACAGATGTATGATAAATATTTTATGATTAATGAAATTCTTTAAAAAAAGTAATTATAATCAATTATACTCTATGTTTCATCAATACCGTTTCATCACTTATTATGTTTTTTTTTTTTTTTCAATTTTTTGTTTAACATATTATTTAACCGTTCCTAGTAAAATTGTTTTACTTCAATTGAACAAAAATATTTGTCAATAAACACTGAAGAATGAAATAAAACCTTTTTGTCTTAAATTTTTAAAAGCGGATTTGAAGATTTTGTTTAATATTGTTGTACTAAAATAAATATTTTACGGAAATAAATATTACGGAAATCCGTAAAGTTGTTAATAAAGTAAATTAAAAATAATAGATTAATCAAATAACAAAAAAATTTAATTTTTATCAAAAATATTAATGAATCAGATTAACGTAATGATATTATCAATTCTGCATGTGTAGTATATATCCTGCACGGGCTGTTTAATGTTTTGCGTTTGTTTTGCGCGGACTGTTTTCTATGTTTTCCTTGTTTTCCACTATGCAAGCTATTTAAGAAAAAAATTTATTTCTGTCATTTGGATAATACTCCTATATTATGTACTAATATCACTAATTTGGTATTTATAAAATTATAGTTGGTTATTATATCAACATTATATATTTATGATAAACAACACATAAAAAAAAACTTCAAGCATGTAAAAAAAAACAAATTTTCCAGTATATTTCAGAAATATATGATAAAAATTGATATTCTTGATAATTCAATAAATTAAATCTTTAAATTTTGATGATTTTAATATCTAAAATAATTCAACAATTACATAAAAGTATAACAATACTAAAAATACTAATTATTACAATGAATTGTTACATTTAATTAATCATTTCTCACAGAAATAATCACAGAATTTACGGTGATTTTGTTTTCGAATAATTATATTAACAGGTGTCTAAGGAGTGGACGCCTCCAAATAAAGTTTTTAAATGTTCAAGGTTGAGAATTATGATTTCATATTACTTCGTAAATGAGGGATAACGTTTTATAAAGAGATGTTTAAATAAATAAAATAAAAACAAAATCAACTGTTTATAAGTTTATGTTGACAAATCCATAAAATTGAAATAATGCACAATTATTTTCTTCTTCATAAACTGTCAATAACTTGTGGTTGGTTTACAGAATTGAAAAAAAAAATATTTAGGGGGTTTTAAAATATTTTTATTTGTTTCTCAATAAACATAAGTTAGGGAATGTGTTCAATTTTCAGGTTTACAACTGATTTTAACAGTTATTAATTTCGTTACCCGTTGAAAAAAACAATTTTTTATTTTCATTTATATTTAAAAAATATATAAATTGTAAAAAAAAATTTAATTATATTTTTATTTTAATATTAAATTACATTTAATTATTTTTTCTTACCTCTAGACGGTTGTGCAAAAATTAACGAAAAGGATAAAAGTATTGTAAACACGTGTAGAAATATAGCACAATTTTTTTCCATACTGTCTATTTTCTACTTTACACAAGATAAGAAAAAAAAATTTATATTAGTTGATAAACTTCACAAAACAACGGTTTTATTAATCGGTGATTTAAGAATATGCTATCAGAAGCCTTAACATACAGAAACGACCACAACCGAGTCGCAAGCCGACTGAACGTAGCCGACTCTTCAAACTTTACGCGGATATATCCGCGCGGGCGCATAACAATCCAATAGCCGTGCGTACGCATTTATTTTGTTTACTTTATTATGTAGTGTATTGGTCAACAAAAAATATTTAATATCACTTTACCGTTGAATTATATGAATTGTATTTGTTAGATGTTATCATATGACTGGATGGATATCAAAAAATTATGTACATAAACCAAATCTCATGATGAACAAAAAATATTGATTCTCGATTTTGTTGAAAGAATTAAGGGGAGCACTAAAAAAATTTTTTTAATAGATTAAGGAAAATGTAGTGAAGGAATTAGTTCAGCTAAATTTACATAATATATTTATTTATTAGTATTACCATAAAATGTTACGTTACTTTCATATTATGATATAATTTTATGTAGAGTCTTTAAGATATTAACTGTATAATTGTCTACTACTTTTTTGTTGCACGTTTTTTATAGTTCGGAGGAGTTATTCGTTTTAATCAAATAGATTCTGTAATATAAATTTTATAATTAAATTTTATCAGTATATCACAGAATTAGTGTAGAATTGTTATTTAAGTTTTGATTTTGGCTAAAGAAACTTAAATTCAAAATGCTAATTTATATATATTTTTTTAATTTACTTCTTATATTAAACAATAAGAAAATATTTTATTCAATGAAGGAAAAATCGCTTATAGTGTAACTAATATACACATAAGGACGGCCATTATTGATTATAAGAAAAAATGGAATAATATGTTTTAAAATGTAGTTTTTTGATAGTTCGTATTTTATAATGAAATATATTAAATTTCATAAAAAAAAACATATTCAACCATTTGAAACAGAAAAATATCTTTAATTAATAACGTATTAAAGTTATAATTGAATTTTAAACAAGATGTAATAGGATACCTAGCTTTTTCGGACGAATACTTCAGCGTTACCCGACTGTGAAACCATGAGGTATGAAACAAGTCCTCAGATTGGTTCACTGAAAAACTTATCTTAAAATAGACAACACTAAGGATCTAAAATCTCTTCATTTCCAAAAAAAATATTCATCATGTTGGTTCAATTTGAATCCACAAAATCTAAAAGGAGGAAGAAAACAAAGAGTAGACTAAAAGAATTATCATTAAGGAACAGGTAAAGACTACCTGCTCTGCACATAAATAACGTAAGGCCTCCTTTCCAATATTGACTGTTATCCCTATATCTCGGAAAACGAAGATTAATTGTAGTAAGCATGGAAGGAACAAATTACAGATTTTGCTAGGATTTTTGTTAACCATTGTAGGATAATTTACAATTAAGGATTACGTTTTCTGATAAAATTAAGATACCACCTAATAATAGGTAGAGGTACAATGTTCAAAGGAATAACTTTACTCAACGCCGATATTTATGGTCTTGAAATAAATCATATTGAACAGTAAGCTATAAAATAAAACCGTACTACAGGTATAATACAGTTTATATTTGTATATTCTTCATATATGTTTTCTTTCATAATTTTCATCGTTTAAATTCGTATCATTTCCTTCAATTCTAGGATGACTTTTGTAACTGACCAGTTTTCAGTATAGATTACATATGAGTACCATAATTTTATCATGTCTAACTTTCTCCTTCAAATTTTATTTTATGCTGTAATTTACTTTCGGCTTAATATATTCATTAAAGTCACCTAAATAATAATTTGATTATTATTAGGTAGGTGTAATAAAATCGGCTTAACTGATGAAAAACAAACATTTTCAACATTATTGTAACAGATGCTTCGCTTTAAAGAAATCTAGGGCAACATCGTGATTATTTGTTTACATTATTGAAAATATTCTAATAAAAAAACAATTTAACAAAAAAATATCAATTATTAAATTATCTACAGGTAAATTTTTATTTTTTTATTTTGAAAAAAAAAAAGTAATAATAAAGGTATACTTTCCAAGTTTAACACGCTATGTAATACATATTTTTTATTATATTTTTAATATTATAAATATTTACAGTATATTCATGTAATAAATATTTAATATCACTGTATATTATAATATAGTATCACTGTATATTAATAATTTAGAAAAATATATTTTGAATCTTTAAGGTGAATCCTGTGTTTTTTGAGTAAAGTATCTTACTTACCTTAAACTAAAACCTATAAAAAATTAACCGTGCATCTAAAAAAGGAGTCGAACACTTTTATTGTGTAAAAGTACATACATTGTACTTGTTTAAGATGTTTAAAGAAATTAACCTCCAAAATCTTATTTGAGTTCGTATTATTTTATACTTTATATGGAAGTTATAGTACTACTTTCGTTTTAAAATACATTGGTCGACATTATTGTAAAGTCATTAGACCTAATTTTCTAATAATGAAGAAAAATTAATTATCACCCTAAGAGGTGGCAGTAGGTGGTAATATTAAAGAATAGATGTTAGTAATTAACTTGATAGGAAATCTTTACGAATTCATTTTTCGTTTTTATTATTCCTTCATGTCTGTTGTTTCATTTTATGCAAGAAGTAATTTAGAAACTAAAAGAAAATTTTGAAGAAAGCTGTTATATATGAAGTCTGTAAATATTCTGTAATATATAAGTCTGCAAATGTCATATATGAAGCCTGCAAATAAAAGTTATGATTTTTATGGTAGTCTTTAATTAAGCAGAAAGTAGGGATAAATTTAAAAATAAAATGACTTAATGTATGAATTACTGAAAGAGAAATTAAATACAAAAATGTACGGGAATAAAAAACTTAGTTTAACAAATAAGAAAAAAAAAATCAGTAAAATATAAGAATAACATCACATACAATGTGTAAGAAGTAAACTAATTTTTTTAATATGGCAGTTATAGTTTACGGATAAAGTGAAAATAGCAGTCATAAATTGAAAATATCCACGCAGATATGGTATTTTTTATAAAAAAAATTGGCTACATAAAATCACAAATTCAAGATTTATAAATAAATACCCAAAACTATTGTATAAAGAATAGTGGTTTATAAAAGCGAAACAAATACAGTTTAAAACCAGATCTCTTTCAGTCACTGAAGTGGCTTATTGCTAAAGCTAAGAAATTTTTTTCTAAATTCATCTATTAATAAGGAATACAATTAGCTGCATCCTACATCCTGAATTATAAGTTTTATTTATTCAGATTTTTGCATTTCTTTCCTCCTTTACAGATTTTAGTTTATACTTTCTTTGAACAAGGATTTGATAATAAGAGACAGAATCCGCGCATTCATGTCATGTTATGCCGGCCTCCGTAGCCGAGCGGTAGCGTCTCGGCTTTTTTATCCTGAGGTCCCGGGTTCGAATCCCGGTCAGGCATGGTATTTTTCACACACGCTACAATTCATCCTCTGAAGATATAACCTAACGGTGGTTCCGGAGGTAAAAAAAAAAAAAAAAAAAAATGTATTCTATCCCTTATCAAATTAATTGATAAAAGCAACAGGAATCAATACATTTTTGTCTCATTCGTTATAGAAGCAATGCTTGGTATTCTCCATTTTCAACTTTTACCATTGCTGCTTGACATATGTACAAACTTTAAACAATATTACAGTACTTTTTTTTTTTTTAATTTTAAATATTTCATCATATTCTTCATCATCAAATGGCATATAATTTATGCACGTTATATGTCATGAGGTTTGCTTTTATTATTCATATCCAAGCCTTCTATTACTAAACCGTGTGCCAGAATCTTTTTAACCTTCTATTTTTTACGTGGCAAATAGAAAAACTCGTAATTATAGATAAAAAAGCAAAAAGGTGAAAGTCCTTAGAATTTCATATGGAAGAAAATTAAAATTGGAAACGTTGATAAAAGAGAGACGTTTTTTATTGAATATTTTAAACAGAAAACTAGACTAGTTTACAATACTACCACAAAAATTTCAGTTTAAAATTACTATCTTCATGCCGGGAGTTGTTGCATGCACTCTTATTTCGGAATACCAAGAAGATAGTTTTTATTGGGGCAGTGAGTATGATATCAAAAAATTATTAAATTACTTCCTATAATCACTCAGACTTTACGTGAAATCTTAGATTAATTGAATACTTAGAATTTTTTTCAGTTGATACCTATAATAATAATAAAATACTAAATAATTCACATGTATTAAAAAAATTTAATACGTTAGAGACAGATTTTTGTTGCCAGTCTTACACTAATTACAATTTTCCTGAAGTGATCATGAGAATAGATTTAAAATTTAAAAAATTGTTAAGAAAGTTATTGCTAGATTATGTAAAACAATTAATTAAAAATTGTATCTATTAGCATTTTCAGATTATAAGTGTGTACTACAAAAATTTGATAATTGCATCAAAATTTTCAGTTTCTTGACTGATCGAAAAATTTATTCTCATCAAAAAGTAAATACAATTATTAATTTCGGTTTATTTTCTTTTTACCAATGATTTCTTTATTAGTAGTTATATTTAGGATTTTTTGTTGAGTAATCTCGATTCTCTAAAAAAACCTTTTACGCGAGATCAAAAACTTTTAATCGATTTACTCAAAATGAAATTTGCACATTCTCCCATTTTATATTAAAAACCAATTTATAAATGTCTTTCTTACATATTTTGATAAGGAAATTAACAAATAAACACTCAAAACTCTTAATTAGAAAATATTTTTTTGATAAATTTTCTCTATTGCATAAGCTATTTCAAAATAAATCCTTAGCGTTATTTAATTAGCAACCAATAATCTAAAAACACAACTGAAATGATTCATAATAAGAATATGTAATATATTTTAATATACCTATCTAGTTTATCAAATAGCTTATTTTTTCTTTAGAGTTTTTTTTCTTTTTTGATGAATTCCTTTATTTACTTTCAATCAGCATCTACAATGAAGCTATAAGTAGGTCGTATGACTAACCATCACGTGAAAGAGGACCACCCAATGCTAATCATCAAGTAATACAAAAACAGTAGTAAACATTATAAACAAACAGTATTAAAACATATATAATGTAATATTTGATTGGTTTTCAATATTTATTCAAATGTCTAGTCAACATCATCGTTAAAACAACAAAATAAATAACTTTAAATTAAATAGTAACTTTGAAACAACTAACAAACAAAAAACGCCAAAACCAAGCCGCGAAACCGGATCATCATAACCGGCCATCAGCAAGATCAAGCATATGGGACCTTTTTAGTTTCCTAATACCCTCACTGTTGTCTAGCAGGTTCAAAGCGAGATGATTAATATGGTCATGCAATCTGGACACATAATTTGAAACTAGATATCCAATTTCCTCGCGAACGTAGGAATGCCTACATAATCGTGGATCTCAGCATTTCTCGCGAACCACGGCGCGTGGGTTATGATTCGCAGATGTTTGAATGAAAACTGTTGAATGATCTCATTGCTGTTACTGGCCGTTTACCAGAGTTCAATCCCGTACGTCCACATCGGGTTCAAGAAAGTCTTGTAGAGCGGAACCTTGTTGGAGAAAGAAAGTTTTAATCTCTTACCTAACATCCAGAACCTCTTCTTAAGCTTTATTTAAAGCAACTTCCTCTTCTCCTTACCATGATCCCTCGGCTTCAAACGGTGACCAAGATAAAAGTCCTGGCACCGTACCGTACTGACGAGGTATCATGACACAGTTTAACCGAATCGCAGGGAAATTTTGCCTCCTCATCGTGACTAGACTTGGCCGGATTAACTTTATATACGCAACCAAACGCTGATAGCATCCATCGAAGATTGCAATTTCTCTGTAGCAGTAGCCGGGCTACCAATGTTGAGTAACAGCCGCCTTGATCAAGTATCTCAGTTAGATTGAATTATTAGTCAAGCTGATTATATGCTAGTTTATTTATTTAAATAAAAAGCCTTAAAATAATAATGAGTATAAATTATACTTATTGTAATTCACAAAAATATACCATTAGGAATGATGAGGTGTAAACAGGTCAATATGAGTCTTCAGTAGTGCAAAGCCGGCTTATATAGTGTGAATGGAGCTGTGTGCATCGTACGGAACCGAGTAAACCGCTAGGAGCTATGTGAGTTACGGAGCCGAGAGAATTGTCAGGAGTTGTGTCTCAACAATCGCCAACCCCCAAGATCGCCTGGGGCGACTTTTTTTCGCAAATCTGGAGCATAAAGAAGATAATAAGAAGGTGTTTAGGATAAAGTACATAGAAAACTGTTTGAAAACGGTTTGAAACAAGAAAGAGAAATCCAGGGTTGGTGCAGTGTATGAGGTGTCAACAGTGAACGGTCACACTAAAAATAATTTCATAAGGCCGTATCACTGTGTGCAGGGGGACAAAGGATCGCCCACTGTCAAAAGGTAGATAGGAGCACACAAATAATTTGTGTTTTATGCCATGAGGAACATCCTGCAAATTATAAAAATTGCTAGGTCTTTAAGAAGATTCTGGAAAGGAAAGAGAAGAGGAGGATGACTTATACTCCAAAGCACGCATCTGGGAATTCCGAGGATCTGAGAGGCAAATTGTACGACCTAGGGCATGGATTCCCGTTTTTAGGTCAACGGGTCAGTAATAATGCGGATATTAATAACTATGGCACTGGCAATATTCAATTGACTCTTCATTCTGGAACCTTAACGTGAGGCATTGGCGGGAACCGATAAAAAGTGTAGACTTTTTATCGGTTCCCGCCAGTGCCTCACCGTAGGGTTAACCTATAACCTATAACCGTAGGGTTATACTGGATAGAATTGAGAATCTAGTGAGTAACGTTGTGTTTTTGGTTCAACAGATTGGGAACCTCCTGGGTCTACTGATGAAGGTTATTTCAGAACTTTGTTAATGAGGAAGTTATTTGAAACTGGCTGAATGAAATATCAATGTTGTAATGAACCAGAGAGAGGAAGCTAATCTTCTGCGAGCTGCTAGATGTTTTAATTTAGAAAATTATTTTATTGATGGGAACTATCTGAGAATTAGGGGCTGTTCAATGTACACAGTTGACTGTGTATACGAAGTATGTATATAGGTATGATTGGCCATACCTTTAAAAGAGATAAAATACAATATTGTATGTACAATTCTCATTGTAATAGCTTGTATCGAGAATACGAACGATTACAACGAGAGACGACTATTGAAGGGATGACTAATTAATTACTTGATTAGAAGAGAACTTTAAAAGGAAGAAGCAGTGGTTCGGGAGGCCTGAGGACAGGATGGCAATGAACAGAGTAGCCTGCAGATAGAAAGTACTATTGCGTAAGCACAAGTATGAATCGTTCGAGGAGTATGTCCAAAATTTATTTTCTTTAAGGAGGGACTATCATTTGCTGTGAAGAGGAATTCATGTGGCCACCCGTTGAAGACGGCTGATGAGTGGTCCTGTGACAACAGCCAAAAGGTCGAGTTGTTTGCTGGGCACTTAGGGAAGATGCTTCGGCCGTATAAGATGCACAGGGGTATCGAGGAATAAGTTAGGGAGTTTTTAACTAGCTCAATACTTTTCTGTCTCCTTTTGTGGCTCTTCTTGAAGGTTGAGATAGCAAAAGAGGTGCTATTCTGGAGCCTTCCTTAAGACTCCAGAATTTGACTGCATCACGCATAAAATTTACTCATTACTCAGTAGTGTGGATTTACGATGCTCCGAACTTTGTACTCCTGACAATCAATCTCCTGCTGTATAACTGCAACTGGAATCGATTGGTGAAGGTTCATAAGCACCAACCGAAAGAAGTGTCCTCTCATCAGGCCTCTTAAGATTATTTTCGCGAACAAATTACTTTTTTTTAACTCTCAATATACTTCGTCAGCAGCCCAAGTTATTTACGGTTTATTATTTTCGCGGTTATTTCGCCTTGTTCACCCCCGATTCCAACAACTCATACAGCTTCGTGATATCCGAAATATCATACTGTTGGAGGCGACATACAGTACTATTGGAGGCGGCTTAAACTCTTTCTCTTGTGAAGCACGCCCATCAGTCTCCTTCACTGGCAGAGGGTTAAATCTATTCGAGAGAGGTATGTCAATCCCAGGAGTCGTGTAAGTTACCGGCAACATACATAAATCCGGCACCGTTTGCCATAACGGAGGGGTTGGAATTGAGTCAGTAATTTTAAAGTCACTGCTATTATCCGAAGAACCACTCATATTTTTAAAAAAAATTTTTGGAAGGAATCATTTAGAAATATCATTTAGTTTATTTTCCAATAAATTTTTTTTAAAAATTGACTAAAATACTGAATTAGTAGTCATCTCTGTTATAAAAAAAATGTTTTTGAATTTATTTTAGGATGTTTTCAATGAACAAAATATTTCTAGTAGTTTAAAATTTCTTAGAATGAAATTTTTATTAAAAATAAAAAATGAATGCCCCTGAAAAATATTCTCGGCTATAAATTCAAAAAAATTATTGCTTTTAAAAAGTTATTTTATTAATTAGAACAGAAAAATTCTGCAAAGTACGATAACATATTTAATAAATAATTATCAGATCCTGTAAGAATGATAAAACGTAATTTGAAAAATATTTTTTTTAACAAGATCATACTTGATCCTTGTATTATTTTATAGAAATGTACGTATTGAATTCTCTTAAGAGTTTCTAATAAATGATTGTCATCCAGCTGTAACACCTAAAATATATGGAAATCGATTTGATACAGCAGCAAAAAGCAAATAATTGTTAAAACTTTCATTATAAAAAATATAGGTAGTGTTCATTCTCATGCATTCATTTCCGTTTTATTTACTGTAATCAAATATCTTACTGTATCGTCCTGTTTTTTTATGAAAAAGTATATGATATAGAATTTTTATATAAAAGTATATGAACTTGTTTACTGTTTAATTGACCTAGTTACCTGCTGATAATTATTTATAATGTTTAAAATATATTATTATTAGATTAATCTATTTTGTATATCCAATACTAACAGGTACATTGTAACAATCACTAAGTATAAAAACGTATATTTAATATTCATACATATTAAAGGATATAATTTGTATATGACTACATATTTTTTTTATTTATTCAACATGAACAAGCGTCATTAGTTAGTATTAGTTTGTCTAGATGGTTATTAGTTAGTTCAACATGTAGAAAACCTTCAAATTAAAAATAATATTAGGACTAAATTGTAAGTAAAACTTGGTAACAGCTGAAGTATTTCAAGTTAAAAAAAAATATTTCTGCTTAATATTCAATTAATATTTATAATAATAAACGCCATAGAAATTATATATACAGATAATTATATATTTTAGAATTATAATTCCATTTATATAGAGAATTTGTGAATCTACAGTTTTTTTTTTATATAAATAACGATTTCATCAGTGAAAAAGTGTAGTTGTACATTTGTAAACTAACAAAACATATTTAGATTTTAGAAGGAGACTTATAGTATATTTAAGAAGAACTTAAAACTTTATTTAGGAGCAGAAATCTTTTCCCATTAATACAAATTCCATTCTTTCGTTTAGATTATAAAAAACCATGCTTATAAAATTTAATTAACACAGCAACTGATACCATGGACAGCAAAGAGAGTTCGTGGAATGGATTATTGAACTTCAACAAGTGGATGCTGATTTTTTGAGCAAAGTCCATCCTAAGCGATGAAGCACGTTTTCACCTTGATGGCTTTGTTAATCGCCAAAATTGCCGTATTTGGGGTTCAGAGAACCCACATGTGATTGTCAAACAACAGATACACCCACAATGTGTCACTGGTTGGTGCGGATTTTGGGCTGGTGGTATTATTGGACCATACTTTTTGAAAATGGGGCTGGTCAAGCAGTAACTGTTACTGGTGGCCGTTATCGCGACATGATAACACAGTTCTTTCTGCCGAAATCGGTTGCTATTGATGTGGCCAATATGTGGTTCAATAAGACGGTGCCACATGCCATACAGCCTGTGCAACAATTCAATAACTGAACGAGACATTTCCTGGTCGTGTTCTTTCCTGTTTCGGTGATCAGAATCAGCCCCCTAGATCGTGTGATTTAACCCCATTAGATTTCTTCTTATGGGGTTATTTGAAGTTAAAGGTCTATATCAACAAGCCCACAACCACCCGTGAAGTGAAATAGAAAATTAAACGCTGCATCAACGAAATTGAGCCAAAATTATTCTGAAACGTCATGAAAATTTTCGACGAGAGTGCGTATGTGCCAGCAAAGCCGTGGAGCCATTTGTCCGATGTGTTATTCCATAAATAACCGTATCCTATGGTACTTTATGATTCAATAAAAAAAAAAAAAAAAAAACAATCTAAAGACTAAAAACGGTGTTTTCTATTTAATTCAAATCTTACGTTAATCTTGAGACATCCTATATATGCGTTTCAAGCTTCCCGACTATAGTTCGAAATAAATAAATAAATAATTAATATTGATCAGCTCAAATTGAAAAAAAATTTGAAATTTAATATTTATATATTTTTTTAACACGGTTAGTTATTATGATTTATATAGTTATTTATAATTAAGTCATAATAAATGCATAGCGTTATCACTGAAATTGTATTGGAATATTTTATTTATTACTATTAACAATTAAATAAATAAAAATAGTAAATCTTACCAATTTTTTCAAAGAATTTTACAAAATAACGTTACGAATTTCAAGAAAAATTTAATAAAATATATATATAAAAGAATCCTAAAGTTGGAAATAAACGAAATAAGTAATAAAAGAAAAAAATATATATATGTATATTCGTAAAACTGTATATTTTATGCTAAAATTCCCTGCAGAACGATCAATAACTATTATTATTATGGATAAAATATTTAACTTATCCATTTTATAATATGAAAGTTTTACAATTTTATGTAACTGAAATAACAAAGTACAGTAATAAAAAACAAAAACTACTTTTTTAAACTGTATAATTTTGCATAAAAGTAACGTATGAATAAAATCTATATTTTGTGCATAAGTGCTGATTTAACTTTTATATAAAATAATGTAAGTATGAATAATTTTAAACATAATAATTTATATGTATTTCTTACTTTTTTTTTATTTCATAATGAAAAAAAAAATTATAAATTTTAGTTTTAAAATAATATGGGATACATGAAATTAACTGAATATATATTTGATAGACCATAAATAGATATTTACAGAATATCTACAAACAAAAATTCCTACACACTTTAAAACTTATCAAGTAATTCGCATATATTCATATTGTAATTATATTATAAATATTAAGAGGGCAAAGAGGTAGGATGGTCACGGACAAAGAAGAAATAATTTGAAGTTAAAGTTTGAAGAAAAAAAAAATAGTTATAGTGTAAAGGTTAACAGATAATTTAAAAAACAAAAATTAAATTCAGTAAAATATCGATTGGATGCACTACAAAAAAATTGTTTAAAAGACTTAAAACAAAAAAAAAAAAAAAGAGAAGAAAATCTTTAATTTAAAAATAATATTAATAATAAACGTATTCGGAGTTTTATATGAAATATCTAAAGTGTAATAACCAATAAATATGAATTAAAAGAAGTAAATCCACTAGAATCTATATATAGAAATAATTAAATATTATGAAATATAATTATAATATAGAATTATTATGTATCTCTATAGGTAGAATAGAATTATAATTATAACTATAAAATGTATAAAGGATTTATGAATCCATAGAGTGTTGGTTATATATTAACTATCTACATGATACAGAAGTTCACTTATGTAGCAGTAAAATATCAAAACAGATTTTGTTTTTAGCGGGAGAGTAAGGAAATATTTAAGAAGACAAGTTTACTAAGGGGTAGAAATCATTCCCTATAGAAACGATTCCCATGTTTTCGTTTAACTTAAAAAACCGTAATATAAGGTTTCATTTTTTGTGTGTTTCTATATTTTATTGTTCATAGCGATTGTAGTACATCAAGGTCTTAAGTAAATGGGGGTAAGAATAAGTTAGGACTTAAAAAATAAATGTTACCGTTAAAACTTAAAAAATAATATTTTAATATCTGAATGCTTTGCATCTGCACATGCACTTTTAGTTTATCCGAGAGAAAGGTTATATGATGTGTTTCTCAATATCTAATTTTTCTTATATTGTGGTAATTCTCCAAGAAAGTGGTAATTTTACACGTACCGATTAGTATTTTACACATAGATTAATCTGATCAATTAAAATGTTATTTACGACAATGATGTATCTCATTCTCAATATTTTTAAAAAAATCTCATATGATAATTAGTAATACACAATCTTAAGCTATTTCCTTTTCAAGAAAAGTATTATACATCTTTCTTAATGCATAGAGAAATATGAAAATAAATTTTATAGTAAGCTATAATCAAAATAAAAACTAGATTTAACCGAAGTTTTCTTCAAGTTACTAATTGTCTTACATTGTTTTCTCCATCTTTTTGTAAATCTCTCATTGTATTTTGGAAAACTCTGTTGCATAAAACCTCAGCAAACCTTTAATTTTAAAAATATTTTTTCTTAAAATATTCTGAATGAAAGATAAAGTTTACACATAAAACTTTCAAAATGCTAATTGGGCATAATACTCGTAAATTATGACCAGATTATGAAAAAAAAAAATTAACAGACATGCAAAATGAATACATACATACACGAACACCAACACATGCACCAAAAGAGAGAAAAAAAAAGTATGGTGTGGATTAAGATGAATGAATGTTACGGACGAATGAGTGTGTGATACCAAGGACGAAGAATGAAGAAGACGGACACAGATAACGTCCACAATAGTGTGGGGAAGAAACAGCCCGGAGGGGGAAGGGGTGATGGATAGCCCTCTGCTGAGTTGTCATTTGTCCGGGCTTGCTGGGGTGGGTGGGGATGATGATGCACGGGGACTCTTGAACCTCAGAACGCAAAAGCACCTCCCCGAGGCTGAGTAACCCTTAATTGCGAGTCTGGTCTCGGGAAGGAGGAGAACGGTGAGGGAGGAGAACGGTATGGGGCAGGTTATGCCTAACAACACCTTGGCAGAACCTGTTAGCTTCTTAGCTAACCCTTGACGAATAGCGTCCTGGGTCCGAGCTCGACACACCCGTGGTAGCGTGC
>JAAAKQ030509672.1:0-19799 GCA_010016005.3 Zanna intricata
TTGGTTGGGGAGGCCGGGCTGGTCCCCTTCTAAGCTCAGTTAAGTTGAAGAGTGCCGTATGTCAGACATACCCGCCCAGAGACTGTGTAATACTTTTTGTGGGTCCGGTCTCGGGAGCGGCGAACGATGAGGGTGGTTTAGTCGGTATGGGACAGGTCACATATGCCTAACAACAACTTGGCAGAGCCTGTTAGCTTAACTAGCCCTCGACGGAATTCGTGAGATGGTGTCCACTTTGGCGGACGGTTTCGAATCATTGGCCTCCAAGCCCAGTTCCAGCATAGCCCAAGAGCTATGCTGATTTGATGAAACGCAAACGAGAAGACAGCCAGTCAAGAAAGCCTGAGTTCTATACGTGAACAAGGGGTCCACAAAGAGCTCGGCGCAGCTCAAAAAGAACTTCCAGGTTATCCTTGTGACAACCGAAAGGGCCTGCGAATTAGGGATATTAAAGAGACCAGCAAGGGTCCAGTAGTCGTTGCTGACAACAAGGAGAAAGCTTGGGTCATCACCGAGTCTCCAGCCATCAAGAAGCTTGAGGTCAAGGTTCCAAGCGCAAGAGGAAGCCCCGTGTCATAGTATATGACATAGATCAGAGTCTTTGCTCGCCTTCGAGGCGCGAGTGGTAGCGTCTCGGCCTTTCATCCGGAGGTCCCGGGTTCGAATCCCGGTCAGGATGGCATTTTTCACACACGCTACAATTCATTCATCTCATCCCTCTGAACAAGGGATGATACTTGATTGATACTGATGATGGATACTTAATTGTGGTTCCAGAGGTTAAACAAAAAAAAAATTGAGTTTCTCCGATGCTGAGGTTCTGGCTCTCATTTGAGAGCAGAACACCGACTTGGACGAGGCTTCGTTTGCTGGAGAATGTAGAATGTAGAGAATTTGTCGAAAAGCGGAGCCTCGATGTTGTCCTTTTGCAACACCCTTATTTGGCCAAGGGTGATCTGCTAGGCTTCCGTGGCTGGAAGAAGTGTTTCGTTGGTGACAGTAAATCCGCTGTCCTGTGCAGGAAGTCTTTAGATAGTGTTTTCATACGGCAAGCCTCTGACACGCACCATGTCGTTGTTAAGCTTGCTGTGAATGGTTTGGATCTAGTTGTTGTTAGTTCGTACTTTCAGAGAGATCCCACTGAACAGCATTTGGAAAAATGGGATAAGATTCTTAGATTAGTAGCAGGTTGTCCAATTCTGATAGGTGTCGATGCGAATGCCAAATCACCTCTTTAGCACAGTCGGATCACGGATGACGGCGGTGAATTGATAAAAGGCTTCATCGCGCAGCACTACTTCGATGTTTTCAATGTCGCCGGCGAGTTTCCCACATTCGCCGGCACGGTCAACGAGCGGAGAGCCTTTCAGATAACGCGATGTTTCAGATAAAGATCGTTCCCTCAATCTTCTGATGGACGATCTGCTTCCAGATGATACCGAGGCCGGCGAGACCTCGTATCATCGCTGAATCCGTTGGGAAGTTGCAGTTTTTCGCTGTGAAACCCAATCTTTTGAAATTACTGAGGCGGACGTCCGCCAAGTAATCTGCAGTCTGACCCGAATTAAAGCCTCCGTATATGACTGTATAACGGCGGAACTCCTTGTTCGCACTTTACCAATTATTCTCGGCCCTCTTACCAGAATGTTCAATAATCGTTTATTTGCAACTTCTGTAAAACAATAACCCTCTCAAATTGGTAGACTCAACCAGTAATTTTCATCGGTGTAAATTCTTCAGTTCTCAACACCAAACACGGCCGATCAATACAAAAGAACAACATATACTCGTATGATTGCAAATATTGTTACTTAATGTTAAGTAATTATATTATTTTTATCAATTATATAATTACTTAACATTATACATTACTTAATAATATAAAAAATTATATTATTTTTTATCAATTATTTTGTTTTTAATTGCAATTATCAAGATATTTTCAGACAGCTCGAGTGCACTAAACCTCAACACATTAATGTAATAATAGATAATTTTTTATTATTAAATAATTTAATCTTTAATTGCACTCTTGGACATAATGAAAAAAATTACCCTTTAATTCTAATGCTATTGTTTTTTCTTTTTAATATTTGAATGTTGCTACTTCTTTTTGACCTTTTTTTACCATTCTTGTGCGTCTTATAAGAAATAAGACCACACTCTAATGATATTTTATAAAAAAAAGAATTTCCTTTGGTTTTTAAACGACTAAATAAGAATTATTAAGGAGATGAATTGTTTTCTTGTAATAGGAGGATGAAGTTAGTAATAGGAGAGTATGTATGATTTTAACCTAACTTTTGATTCTTTTTAACATTATGGTGCTAATAATTATGAAGCGTCATCCTCAAACAAAATGTAAGGTTTTTCTTGTAGTTTAGATTTTTATCTTAAATAATCAAACTCGTAAAATTAAAAAAAATATATTAAAAATATATAATTTAGTTATATATTCTTATTTTTCACGTTCTGTTTCTATATTTTATGCCATACCTTCAAATTAAGTACGCAGTAGATCACTTCAAAAGTGCCTTCTTCAGAAGTTCCTACTACAATTAACACTGAGTAATATTTCTCCTGAAAACAAAAAAGCAAATACTTTAAAAACATATCAATTTACAATAAAATATTTAAAAAAGTTTCATTGATTTCTCAGATTTCTTAGGTTTAAAGTTCACATCTCTTTGTTATAGAGTAAAATTTTTTATTATATTTTAAAAATTATTCATATTTTATCTTATCCCCTATTAAGTAAAAGTGCATTGTTTCTTTTGATGGAAAGAATACACAAATTGTTCTTTATAGTAACCACCACAATCTTTCTTATATTACGTTTTTAAAGCGCCTTACATACAAGAGGCGTAAGGCTAATTAATTTCGATAATTAATGACATATCTGCTACACAACCGTCTGTGAGAATTAACCGTTGTGAACAGAATGTACGTGTCACTATATAACATTTGAATTTCAGAGTTCTTGGCGTATCGATGTACAATAGTGTGTGCATATTTATCGGGTAAGTAAAGAAGCGATCCGAAAACGATTTAATTCTTCACTTTCATCAGTATGTCTAGCATGTTATCATATTAAACTTGACTATGTTACATTATCCTGCCTTTGAGCATAAATAATGTTTTATAATAATGTTATCCGCAATCTTATGATTATATCACCTAACAGATATGTCTTAATTAAATTATATGTTAATTGTTGGTTGTTATTTTTAATTTGGCTGCTATTTCTAAAAACGAAATTAAAAGACCTGTAAAAGTATTATTTTTGACAAATTATCTACAACTGTTTCCTCGGAACAATGAACAGATATGTTTAATGTCTATAAATTTTTTTTTAATTCTTTTTACAATTGGTTACACCATTGTTGGAATCTTAAATAAATTATACCACGTATATTTACATTCAAAAGGAATAGCCACTGAAATTCCTAAAAACTTACATATTAGTGCTGTTCAGAACTTATGAGGGTTAAATGTAGAACGTCACAAGGTAGTTTTGAAAAACTGTACTTTCAGAAGAATAATAGAAAAAAACACAATAACAAGAATCAAAAAAATGGCAGATTGATAAAATAATAAGAAAAGAAAAAAATTAAGAATGAATCTGAAAACAGAAACAGAGAGGAAGAGAATGAATGACTTGATTAATTAATGCAAACCACTCAATAGGTGTAATTACACCATAGAGTTAATAAGCTCCAGAACGTGTGAGCATATGGACAGGTCGTTGTTGGACAATGTACCAGATTATAAGGACATGAATGTGTGTTACCCATCCATTTAGTGGACTAAGGTCTTGTCTCAATCTGTTTATCATATTTCCTCGGGAGGAGCAGAAAGATGAGCCGCAAGAAATATGGTGTGCATTGAAGTCCCCTACTATTAACGACGGCGATGGAGTTTGACTGAGGAGATTTGACATTTATAGAGCATTGAACTCAGAGTTCGGTGAGAAATAAAATTGCTTTTATGTAATTTGAAAGGGTAGAGACCTTCACAGCAATAGCAAGAGTAACTAGTGCTATCCTTGTAGCCGACACCTCATTCCGCATGAAAATAGCCACTTCCTCTACTGTCTACAACACAGACATGACTCTCACAGAAATAGCTTGTGAGTTTCACCACATCTTGTTGTAATACATGTGTTTCTTGGAAACACATCATTACAATCATTAATGGTTCATGTGCGCGCATCAACACTCCAACATCTTCAGTGCGAGACCGAAGACTTCTAACGTTCCACTGAATAATGTTCATAAATATGACAAATTTAGTTATAAGTGATCCGGTTTTTATTTTTAGAATTTTTGGTTTTTAAAAAGTAGGTTGCTCTGGGATCGGACGGTTCCTCTACCATGTCTTCCATTAAACGTATGATAGAGAAGGATATTTTGAAGATTGGGAAGTCGTACGAGACATCACAGAGGTGGCGGCTTTTGGGCTCTTATTAGACGGCTTACCGCCAACTGTGTTTACTCCTGCCCATGAAGGCAAAACTTTTGGGACAGGCCAGGGGCCTTCTGTGAGACTTACCCCTTTTTTATCACTTGAAGAACCTCTGCTGAACAAACGACTTAAAATGATGATAATTGAACGGAATCAGGCTGCTCAAGAATTCCAAGACTTCCTCTTCACGAGGACTCCCCATATCAAGCGGTCGAAAGAACTCTTTCAAGTAAGTATCAAATAGTTCTGCCTTTCTCCGTTAATCCTAGTCCACGACCCATTCAGATCCTTCAATGGAAGAAACGAGGGTAAAGACTGTCGAAAGTTCTTCGTGGCTCTCCATATAGAATAACCGTCTCTTCGAGAAGAAGATAGACTCTCAAAGTGATTTCTGAGCGATTCGTTTTTAATAGATTTAAATATTCGTTTCAATCTGCTGGCGGCCCTGCTTAAGGATGTCCTATCTTTAGGCCTCCTATAGCCTTGCCATCGTCTCCTAAGCTTCCTCTTCACGCAAAAAGATTCATAATCTCTCTTAGGTTACCCATTTTATCCTTCTTACGTCTTACCTCGGCTATCGAGCGCCAGGTAGCTTCCTGAAAGAAAACATTAAGATTCACGAAGAGTGTTGTGTCATCGATATCACCGGCAAATTTCAGTAGAACAGGCACAATAGATTTTCTTCAAACCAGCAGCGACATGAATCTCAGTCAATCTTGTTGTTGTGGAGAGTAGGCGATGTCTTCCTTCTTATCATCATCGTAGTTTTCTGTCAGCAGAACTGAGTGATCAGACGCCAAGTCGTAGCTATCTTCAACTTTGGTATACAACGACGAAATACCCGAAATAATGTAAAAGTCTAGTAAGTCCGGCAACTTAGTTGGAGCCTACAGAGCTCCAGAGTAAATGATCAGCGTCTCAGTCGCCGCCCACCACAAATCGTGAACCTAATGTGGCGAAAAACGCAGAGAAACAACCAACTGTAATCACGTAACGAGGGCAGTTAACTGCAGATAGCCTAAGCAATCTAGGGTAGACCTGGGTTTCAACCGATGTGGCTTGAGTGTGATTTGTTTTACAGTAATTCGCTTGTAGACGTCCAGATCTTTTGAGATAACACATTATTGTTTATGACTCTTACGGTATAGTCGGACTTTTTAACCACCGTTTCAATTAATTCATAAAACCAGATAACATCAGTATGCCTTTAGGACTGTCGGCGGAGGCTTAATGACGTTTCTTTTAGAGACATCAATGTTACCATCCTCCATCGGAAGGTCCTGAAAACAATTTTATAATGGCAAATCGGTGGTAGTAACGGAAAAGTGTGAAACCTTCGTGGGGCGCAAAATTGACACCATTTGCATGGTACTGAAGCTACCTGCGAGCTTGTGATGAGAGCATCAGCATTGTGCAGACACCACCCACATCAAGCACAAAATTGCTTCTAATAAGTTTGGGGCGTAAGTGCTTCCTTGGATCCCTTTTCGAGGCCACTAAGGATTTACGCTTTCTAGGCGATAGTTGACAATGACCACTCTTAGTTATCGCCCCTCTTCCAAACATATCCAACCTCCTCCCTAGGTTATATAGGTTAGCCAAAAATATGTTTAGTACAGAGAAATAAGCAATACAAAGTTAAATAAATAAATAAAATTAAGTACCGTGTAGAATTGAGCTGTATACTAAATATCATCGTTGGAACACTATTTTTAAATAAGCTGGCACCCTATAACAGGTATGATGGCTATTAAGGAAGTGAATTTTTCGTAGCATATGATAAAACCACACGTCTGATTGGAACTCTAAGAACCTCCAGATGAAAGGCATAGATACTATCACTCTGCCACAGAAATTGGTATTGTTTTTCAGAACGGATTTTTTTTTTATTTTAGCTTACTTTACTAGCTTTTACTAGTTAAAAATATACAAAAATGAAACTTGTATCTACAGATATAAATAAAATTTACAGCTTTTTAGAAAAATATATTCGTTATTTTTGTTTCCAATGAAGTTACATAACCCCATACTAAATCCTTATTGATTACTCAACAGAGAAAGGATGTTTTTTAGGATTTAATCACATAAATGAATCTTGAAGTCAAATTTCTAAGAGAGAAAATTGTAGGTCATAGAATTGTCAATAGTTTTTTGACACAAACTCACACAAAAAGTGATGTTTGTTTGTTTGTATTTTTAACTTATAAGAATTTAATTTCGTAATCTTATGAAATAATTTTTATTCTTCTATTAATTACGAGACGTACTCGGAAAGAAGTACAACTTCCTTTTTCACTGTCACAGCCCTGCGATTGCAGCTCTGAGCATGTGTGCAAATTCACCAATTCGTTGGCTTTCGATAGACGCCAATTCAAGTACAGCGACGTTAATACAATTTCTTAGCTAAGTATTGAGATTCCAGATATTTCACCAACAATGAAAAACCTGATTACAAGTTATAAAAGTGTCTTAATAATTCGGAAATTTTGTAAAAGGTATGTTCTTTCATGCAATATTAAAATTATTTGGTTGAAACTTATGTTAAAAGTTGTTAAAATTAAAAAATTTATCATATACATAAAAATATGTCTTTTATTATTGTATTATTTCTTTACATACAATGTACTTTACAACAGCAGTCGTAAAAAACAATCATGAACCTTTGATCTTTCATCTTGTAATGTTCCTTATTTATGAACAGCTCAACAATACTTACACCGGAAAGACGTAGGCGTTCAAAAGATTTACCCACTGCCACAACGATATAGTTTATATGAATTAGTACAATTAAAATTGTCTTTCTATCAACAACAAAACGGTACTTACCTTCCGGATTCACTTCATATTTTACATAATGTAAACAACTCTGTAACTACGCTAATATTTAATTTGTTGTGGCGACGAAATGAGATTCTTCGATCTATGCGAAGAAAATGAAGATTTTCTTCGGTTTGGCATGTCGATTTGCTACGGTATAATCGACGCAATGAACAAGACAACATGGGGTGCTTGTTATCTAGAAAATCTACGCAAGTTTAGGAACAACATATCTTATTTAAAGTCGCATGAAACAATTTCGGTTGTAGCATCTAACATACATTATTAGTCCAAATTCCGAATGTTTGGCACCAATGAGACTAAAGATATTATTATAGATTTTTTCTTCTTAAACTTATGCTATCAACACACTAAATTTAACAAAAAGGAAATTATAAAGCCACCGAACGTTTTCACATTACAAAAACTATTATTTTTTACTGAAGTAACAGAATAGTTAAGGCTCTGTGATAATCGTATATTTTAAATGTGTAAATCTCTAAAATAGATGTTTCCTTTTGCAGTTTTTATTTTATGTTTGGTTCTTTTATTATTATATTAACAATAGAAGAAACTTTAAAGAAAACATATAAAACGGTTCATTTATTTTTCAAACGTTATCGTCGCCTTATTTATTTCCCCCTATCCCGCTCAGTCGAGCGCAGAGGCCTAGTAGAAACCAAACCTTCTCTTCCTTAGGGCAAAGGATATATACAACATTTTTCAACACATCTAACATTGAAAATTAACGATTATTTACTAAACTTATCTTATTATTCGTACACATGATTTACTTCAATCTGTACCCAACTGTCATGAATGTTGTTTATATAAATGTCAAGTCTGAGTATTACACTCAAAGCAGTTGTATGAAAAATTCAAACAATTTACGTTATGTGGGAATTATTAGATAAAACAGCAAAGGTCCGTAATTGACATACTTTAAAATGAAATTACAAACCAAGATTACTCTACAGATATGTAGGCCCTTTGTTATCTGAACGTTAAATTTGCAAGACAATGACACAAAAAGATTCGTTTATCTATGAAGTTTGACATTCCATTAGTTTGAGTATGAGTACTAAAATAATTACCGCGATTGCTCATTTTTTTTTTTTTTTTTTTTGTTAGTAGAATATTTGTCATTGATAAGAAATACAATAATGTCATTAAATACATAAATATTAAAAAAATTAGATGGATGAATATGTATAACCAACAAAAGTATATGATGTGTCTTGAAGTAAAATATGATAACAAATATCTTCTTAACCCTCAAATTTGCATAGGATATACTGCGATCAAAATGAAATTTGCTAACATTATAAGGTATATAGATTCATTTATAGATTTATAAAATTTTACTTAAATTACTCATTAGTTACAACGATTTAGAACTGTAGCTTCATAGGAACATTTATTTTGGAAATTACCGTCAAATATTCAATAAATAAAATAAAATTCTAATTTATTTAAAACTAAACAAATATTACCTGTGGTGAAAAAGATTACGTAGTGCATATAGTATAGTTTTTTCTTTTTCATTTCATCAAACAATTCCCGTAGTAGACAGCCTCTTTCGTAGAAGAGAAAAATTATATGAATAAATAAAATATAGCATTTTTAATATTGTTGTTTGTCCCAAACTGGAAGTACTTTATAGATCGGTAGATGATAATAGATTATTCCAGAAAATGAAAAATTAATTCGGGATCTTTTATCATTAATAAACTGCTTACAAAGTTTCTTTATTTAGTGAATACGACCTATTTTTACCGTATTATAACACAAAAATAATTACATAACGTAGGTTTCACGTAATCATAAGTTATTAAAAAACACTTCTCGGATGAAAAATTTGCTATCATTTTTTCAAGATTTCTTCCAGAGCTATAAACAACATTAAATATGTTAAATCAGTATAAACTTTCGCATACAGAAAAAATTTGAAGTTCTAAATGAATTCTGAAATTTACTGAATAAAATTCTTTTTTCGAGTTTTTTATTAAGATTTTGTAATTACTTCACATAATACTTATTTTATAATTTACTTTAATTACTATAAAAATTACGATAACATTTTTTTTTTCAGTTTATTCTAGCAAAAACATATGAACGAAGTTACAAATCCTCTTCACAAACATCAAAGTGACCTCACACCTTCCTAATTCGACGCTACAACACCTATTCTGTATTTATAATATTCTGTTCTCCTCACAAGGTTTCCCTTTCGGTCTGATCAGATGTCATTGTCATAAGAATACTTAATACTTCTTCTTCTGTTTATCCTCCGCAACTACCGTAAGGTATTACTTCAGAGAATTAATGAGGATGATATGTATGAATGTGAATGAAGTGTAGTCTTGTACAATCTCAGGTCGACCACTCCTGAAAAGTGTAGTTAATTGAAACCCAACCACCAAAAAACACCGGTATCTGCAATCTAATATTCAAATCCGTATAAAAGTAACTATCTTTACTACGATTTGAACCTTATAACTCTCGATTTCGAAATCAGCTAATTTGCCAATTTAAGTATTGGCAATACAAAAAAATAAATAAAAAATTTAATTAAAATTAAATAATTTTTTTTCAACCTCCGGGACCACCGTTAGGTATTGCTTCAGAGGATGAGATGAATAATTTGCAGCGTGTGTGAATATCCCATGCCGGACCGGGATTCGAACCTGGGACCTACAGATGAAAGGCCGAGACGACACCACTCGCGCCAAGGAGGCCGGCCCAATAGTTAAAGGCTTGGTAAAGACAAATCAAACCCCGCAAGTTACCGGCCTGTCTCTTCCGCGAGCGTTTTATGTAAAGTGGTGGAGTGAATGGTAAACTGCAGGTTCACAAGGTACTTAGAGAGAAATAGCCTTCTATGTCTAGAACACCCCAACCCCCGTAGAGGAAAACATCCACCTTGTGAAATTCCGATCGCCACACCACCCCTCTCGTTCCTAGCCGTGATGGCCTTTACTGTCGTCTTATTGACCCTCGAACTGATTACATATCACAGTCATCAGCCTGGCCTCATTTGGGATGTCACCGATGAAAATGCCTCAGTAGACATTTATATCAGTGATTCTGACTCAGCCTTTGCCTTCGCTGTTGGCTTCTTTTGGACATTTTCTCTCTTCTTGTCCTACTCGTTGCCCTCTAAACTAGCTAACCGAGTTCGCGGAGGCACGAACCCCGCGCCTAGTTCTCAATTAATAATTGATCAAGCTCTTGTGACTGTAAATGTCTCATTATTGTTATCGGAATTTATTAATAACACACCAAAAAAAGTATGTTGCTCGCAACAACGTAATTTAGACCTAGTTCCCTGTAGGTCAGAATCGACCTGATTTACTCAACTTTATGTACAATTTAGTAAAATAAACCCATCAAATTTACCGCATGATATTTACTTTATCACTTCTGCCCTCGTCAAGACGGACCTACACCTCACGGTTGCCTATATCTAGAACAATACGGTTTCCGCCCGGGACGTTCTTCCACTGACCATTTAGTGTCACTGGAAGCAGCTATTCAAAACGTTTTTCTATTCCGCCAGCGGCTCGTCGCTGTCTCCTTTGATATCAAGAAGGCGTACGACAACGGCCTGGCGATGTGTTATTGTTAACATGCTTAAAGAATGAGAAGTCAAAAGCTGTATGCTTGCATTTATCAGTGGTTTCTTAAATTACTGAACTTTCTGTGTTCGTGTTGGAGATTCCTTATCAGGTATCATCACCTTGGAGAATGGAGTACCTCAGGGAAGTGTATTAAGTACCACCTTAATTACTTTACCATCAACAGTATTACTGAATGTGTCCAACAATATGTTTCATATTCTTTATTTGTTGATGATTTTATATATATATTATGTCCCGTTCAACAGCCACGCAGAGAGACTACTACAAAGCACAATATCTAGCCTTGGACCAAATAATATCAGAATTTAAAGCGGTTACTACAGCTTTTAAACGTTGACGTGTCTTCTATTTTCCAACGTATCCCTGTTCATGTCATCCGTGGAGAATCAATCTTATTAATTTTTATTTTGATCCTACCATATATAAGAAACAATCAACAAAGTTTTCACCATATTCTCTCCAAAATAAACCCAGACGCAATACTATAAACAAATGGATCGAAACAGAATGACGCTGTTGGATGCGCATTTATTCTTAATAGCAGATTCTATGTTTGGACTGCCTATTAATACAAGTATATTTACTGCTGAACTGAACGCTGTCAATAAAGCATTGAATATCGTTAACGCAAAATATTGTCATATTCTTATTTGTGGCGACTCCTGTATTGCACTTCGAGCTTTAAAGATTTTTACTCTAGACATTTTTTGGTAACTGAAATCTATAATGGAATCGCTGACTGTAAACATCGCAACACACAAGTGAGTTTCTGTTGGATTCTTAGCCATGTGGGAATTGTAGGTAATGAATGTGTAGATTTCGCTGCTAAACACGCTTGTAATCAACCTTCCTTGACCACTCGTTTTGCTAGTTCTGACTTTATTGTATAAAACAGTCTCTTCGAGCAAATTGGCAAGGTGACTGAACGGCTACCATTGATAACAAACTCCAGCAGACTAAAAATTCTGTGTTGGACTTTACAGAAAAAATCGTCGAAAGGAAGTGGTCCTCTGTCAAATGCGATTAGGACATACCAGAGTCACATACGAGTACCTGATGACAGCAACACACGGACCATCATGCTTCTGTCGCTTGACTGTGCGTCACATATTTGTGGAGTGCATATGTTATGCGGGGTTGCGTCGTAAATTTAAATTAAGCAGAAACATTCGCCAAATTCTTGGCAATAATAAGGAAGTTTTAGACCGGGTGTTGTTATTTTTACGAAGTCTTAATATCTTGCACGAAATTTAAAATTGTGGTGTATTTTTTTTTCTAGTGATGAAAAATTAGTTTGACGTTTTTTTTTTTTATCTTTTCATTAATTTATGATTTTTATGTACATTTTTCTATTCTGTATCCGAGAAGGGACCTTTTAAATGCTACTCGGGACTTGGTTAAATTTATTGATTTTTATTTAAATCTTATATATTTATAGTCGTCTTATATAGTATAGACATATATATTCTTTGTTTTCCTTTTAAGTAAATATTGTCTTACTAAGTTTTCCACTGTGTTATTGGTTGTAAGTTTTAGCCTTTTAATATTTTAGTTTTTAAATAGGTTTCATTTTTTGTGTTCATTTTTTAGTCTTCCCTTATCCGAGTTTGGCCCCTTTACACCACTCTTGGACTTGATTAAATTCTTTGTATTTTTAGTTAAATTTTAAGTTTTTAGTTTTATGCTTATCTTTAATTTTAGTTTACGGTTGTGATATTAGTTTTAAATGTTTTTTAAAAGAAATTTTAGCTGTGATATTAGTTGTATGATACGTTTTATTGTTCTTAAAGTTGAAAAAAGCTGGCAAAGTATTGCATTTCCCAGCTAATAAAAATATAAATTAAGAATTTAGAACCTAAAACAAAAGAAAAAAAAGAATATATATTTTTTGAAGTGGGAAATAATTTTTGAGAAAAATTTTCTAAAAATATTCAAATATAGATTAAGTTTAACAAATTTGCTTAGATAAAGTTTTCTTTAAATCTAACACCTCATTTAATAAAAACAAAAAAAACAAAAAGAAAATCTTCAAATAGACTGTTCTGTAATTCATATCATGGATCTATAATTCTTTAAAATGTAGCCATTCCTAGATATATGTAGTACAAACGTTCAAAAAGTTTTGAAAAATATTTAAATCGAAGGGAGTAGAGCGGACAGCGAAAAACATTTATTTGAATTTTCAAAAGTGATGGTTAATTTTTGAAAAACTATTTGAATTAGTTTTTTCGCGATATCCCTTTCACTCTTCTTAATGTATTTCGAAAAGATTAATATAATCTATACCTTATCTAAAAAATATCTTTGTCAAATTTAAAGAAAACCAGTTCAGTCAACCCTGACCAGTGCGTATGTTATACGTATGCACACATTTTTTTTTCGGTCTAGATGAACTAGTTGTGCCCTGAAGTATAAAGATTTGTTAAAGAATGTTACAATAATCCATTTTTGAGATGATCACCTTAGATTCCCTTAAAAATAGATTTTAATCGCCGGGAAAGTAATTGATAGGAAATATTATGAAAGAGATATTTCCATTCGTCTTTGAAACCCCTTTAAAAAGAAAAGTACGAAGTTACTTTTTCAGGATCTTAATTGTTTTGTTCATTAGTCTATTCTAGACAACATATAAACAAATAACATATTCGTATGTAAAAAAGATGTTGACGGAAAATATAACATGCATTAATAAAATATTTGTATAATTAGGAGTTGTACGTGCGCCTAGAAAAAAGCATCATTACAAAAATTATTTTACTGTAATTAATTAAACACAAGAATTTTCAGAAAGAATAAAGTTATTTCTTAAATATCTTGATTCTTCTAAAACACTTGATTAGTAACTTGATAACTTTATAATATATTTAGAAATACAGTAAAGAAATAAACAATCGGTATCGGATTAAAATTGTTCTCCATCAAATGGATGGAATCTCAGTAGTCGATGAAGATCGCGCTCACCAAAATTGTAAACTTCAGATAAAAAAAAAATTCGATTCCAAAACCAACATTCAGTATGACGCAATTGTATGAGTTTTACACAGTGACCGGTTCCACAGCAACCCAGCATCCTATTGGATAGCAATGAGTTTTCTAGATATATTCTAGCCATAGCTTGCTTAAAAGTGATGTCAAAAAAAAATTCATAGTAATCAATGTATGTTATAATAATGGTTATATTAAACAGAATTTACCATACGATTAATTGTACAGGTATGTGATTGCGCGTTATATTAATATCAGTTTTCTATTTTCATAGTGTGATCAGATTCTAAGGGATATATGATGTAAGTTTTAAAAATAAAAAAAGTCAATCTAACTAATTCAAAAATAAAATCGTTGATTAATGCTGTGCCGACCTTGGCTTCTAGACTCCCTTAAGAATCCAAAACCAATTATAATTAAAATAATTTATTTTATATACTACGACAGTCTCGTATTAAGAATTTTTTTTTCAAAATCATAAAAATAAATACTGTTACTTAATTTGAAATATACTCGTACAACTATAATAAACAAATGTACTTACCGCATCTAAATATGATCCCGTTACTTGTACAAATTGAGGTTTTGAATTCAGTACTCCATAATTAATTCTGTCATTATGCAAAATTACTTCACCGTTCTCAAATATTACCGCAGATTCAGGTACATTGTATAAAAATATACTTTGCGATTCTTCAATCGAAATGGAAAAGAGAATAGCAAATACTGCAACAAAGATCATTCCGATAGATACTCGTATACTAATGATTTTTAAGCGTAAAAAGTACACGTTTGTTACAATAATAAGCCGCACAACAAAATGTTTAAACCATATTTTTTTTACTTGAGTAAACATAGCATGTCTGTTTTGAAAAATACAGATTGTGTTTGTTTATCAGTCAATTAATTGAAACGGTAAATAATGAAATAACAAAAACATTAGTCGAGAACAGGAATACTGAGCTATTTGAGAAAATTTTAAAATTTTTATTTTTTTAGCGTTTGAAATAATATAATTTTCATCAAGTTTTTTTATTAAAGACATATTATTTTTTATTAAAACTTGAAAATTCGGCAGTACTAAATAACTCATAAATTAACTAAACGGAGGTAAATAGATAAATATACAATGCCCAATAAATTTATATTATTTGTGAAAATAAAATATTAGTAAAATTTATTTGGTTTATTATAATTGACAATTCAATAAATGAACTTTATTGTACTAATGTACAGTGAAATCTCAGTAGATTGTAATGAAAATCTAAATGAAACCAGACAGAAGCTCATCTTCAACAATAAATCTTAAAAGAAATTTGATTCTAAAACAGACCTTACTTAATACTTCGCAATATTAAGAATGCTCTAGGTATTTTAACACAGATGAATTTTCTTTTTTTTTAAATAACATAAATTATAAAAGCATAACAAAAAAATTCTTAATACTGAATTTAATGACATTTTCCATCAAATTTTATCAGATTTCCAAATTTTAGCACAGAATCAAAAATTAATTTTGTTTTACTTCCCGGCGAATATAGCTAAAATAAATACAATAAAACAGAAGTATATGTCACATTGCTTTTTGACTTACATCTCAGAATTGACCAAACCAATTTTCTTAAAAAGGTGCGGTTATCGGAAAAACCCTCAATTTTTATTTTCTTCCGAAGAATGTTGGAGAAAACTTTATTAAAACAAATTAACTACTACAATACACATAATCCAAAAAATATATTTTCAAAAAATCAACCCCACCTCTTAAAAGCGAAATATAATTTTTTTGTTTTTTCTCTCTATCTCCCTTCATTTGAAATCTTTCTCAAGCATTTTTTTAATGTTTTTACTTCATATATAGTTCTACCCAGAAATGGCTACAATTTTTTTTTATTTTAATGATAGATCCTAGACCTAAAATACAAAAATGGTTATTTGAAAATTTTCTTTTTTAATCTTTATTGAAAGGATGTTGTTCAATTTAAATAAAAATTGACTTAAGCAACTTTGTTAAGCTTAACCTATATAAGAATATTTTTAGAACATTTTATTTTTAAGTTTATTCCCCACCTATAAAAAATGTAGAATGCTAGATGCAGTCCAACAATCATCCATCCATCATGCTGCAGGTGCATTTCGTTCAAGCTCTGTGGTTAGTCTACTGGTGGAAAGTGGTAGCCATCTCTTTGGAATAGACAAAACCAATTGATCTACACTTACGTAGCTCATATTAAAGCACAACAAAATCATCCAACTTTTGACGCGGTGTTCTCTAATGCATCTTAATTGATATCAGAAATATCTGAGCTCTACTACTCCGCTAGACATCAGAGTTCTGTGCTTTTTCTTAGCTCTAATTATATACAATTACCTCCAGTGCCTCCTGTTACTCAACATGATTACCCCTCTTGTGACCTACTATCATGAATTATTATTTTTAGTCTAGGTCAATGTAAAAAAAAGGAACATGAATCCGGTTTTCTTAAAACACAGATTTTTTAATATTGTAAATTGCATGAATTCAATGCTGTAATGTTTACAGACAGCACTAAGAGACGATATAACTCTGTTGGTTGTACCTTTGTGGTTCACAAAAGGACATACATGTTTGGCCTCCCACTATCACCAGTGTTTTTGTAGGGAGCTGTTAGCGGTTAATAAGGCCCTAAATACAGTTAGCTCAACAATCTGACATGTACTTGTCTGTTCAGACTTCATGAGCGCCTTGCTAGTCATTAATGTTGAGAAATTTTACCAATTTCTAACAAATAATTTTATTTACAGGCAGATTAATGTCCAATTGAATAGAAATTTTATTATTTTGATCTGAATTCTGCACATTTTTTTCAAATTGGATGCTTTTCTCCATTATTTCTGTTCTATGCCAATCTTTAACATTGATATTTATGTTACATCTATCTTATCCAGAATGTTCCAAAAGTTATAGTACACACTACTGTTTTCAAAGTTGTAAAGAAAATGAAACATTTGGATACACCATTGTAAATTAAGTATGAGGCATAATACCTTTGGGGCATAACACTTAAAAACATTTTTAAAACACTTGAAAACTTAAAACAATGAGATGCAGCAAGATAGACTGGGGCAAGTAGAACTTTTATAGACAAAAAACATCTGCTAATGTCAAACATATTCTGAGAATAGGAAAAAATTCTTGAAAATATTCATATGAAGTGTTTAGCACTTTTAGGTAGTGAAACATGAACAACAGGAAAAAGCACTTCGAAATATGGAGTTGCAGGAGACTGTTAAAAAAAAATTGTGCTTACAAAACATAAAATAAAGTGGTAACATGAAAGGAAAAGTAATGAATTTTGTGGTAGAATCTTGCAATGAGATAATATTAATTAGCTCAGTGTTAAGACATTAAAGTTTATTTAATTTGATAAAAGATAATTTGGTAAGATAAAAATTATAATAAAGTTGAGGAAGGGATTGGAATATACAAACAAAGTGGTCTAAAAGTCGCAGTACAGCCTATTATTCCAGAAGTTGTAAAGAAAATGAAATTTGGATACACCAACATAAATTAGGTATGAGGGTCAACTTTGGGGCATAACACAACAATGGCTGCCATTTTGAAATCCACCATTTTGAATCGCCATCCATTTATTTAAACGGGAAAGGGGTCATGTGACATATCAAACAAAATTAAAATTTTACCAGGAATTCATTTCTGCATTTCACATAACACTGTTAAATATCTCATATCATATTCAAGGAAATTGGAAATGTATCTGGCAGGGTATGTAGTGTTCGTCCCAAATCTTCCACTAATGAGTCAACCTTGATGATGGTGTTGGCTGCCCTTGCGAGGAGCCCACAATGAAGATGCACATATGCGCATATGTGCATCTGCATTAGAGTTAATGTGATATCTTGCATGCTGTTAAGTGAAATTGTTGTTAGTTGTTCCTCCATTCTGCGTATTCTTCATAGCAACAAATGGCACCCATTTAAGACCCAAAGCTGCAAAAACTTTCTGAGGATGACCCAACAGACACGACGGGTTCTGTATATAGGCATTACGTCAATATCAGAACAACCCTACACTCCCACAGAATATCATATTCAGTGACAAGGCAATGCTTTAAGTTAGTGGTGAGGTAAACTGGCAGAATCATTGATATTGGTGTGATGAAAATCCCCACTGGATTGACCCATCCAATATTGTTGGAGATATTAAAATTATGGTGTGGTATGAAATATGGGGTACCCATGTGGTTGGGCCAATTTTCATGGTGGAACCCTTAATTTCAAGCGGTACTTGGACATGCTGAGAGACAATGTCTTTCCTTTCTTTTAAATGAAGATGGAATATTCCTTTTCTTTTATGAACAAGATAGTGATCCACCACACTTTGGGCTAAATTTTTGTCAGTGGCTCGATGTCCAGTTGCCTGGACAATGGATTGGTCGGTGTGGCCAGTATAATGGCCACGAAATCACCCAACCTCACACCTATGGAGTTTTATTTGTGGGGGAACTTGAAGCAACTTGTTTACACAGAGAAGATTACTGATGTTCACCATCTGCAACAAACAATTATGCTGTGCTGCACGGAAATCACAGTAGAAATGCTTCTGCGGGTGTCTGCTGACTGGATTAAACTACTAGAGTTATGCATTCCACAAAAGTTTGACATACTGAACACATTATGTAGCCCTCCATTGTCAATTTTGGATGATAGTAACTTCAACACCATAACAGTTATCTAAAATTTGATTACAGAAATAAATTCCTGGTAAAATGTCAATCTGTTTTGATATGTCACATGACCCCTTTCCCATTTAAATAAATAGACAACGATTAAAAATGGCCGATTTCAAAATGGCGGCTATGTTGTGTTATGTCCCAAAGGTATTATGCCTCATACTTAATTTACAATGGTGTATCCAAATGTTTCATTTTCTTTACAACTTTGAAAACAGTAGTGTGTACTATAACTTTTGGAACATTCTGGATAAGATAGATGTAACATAAATATCAATGTTAAAGATTGGCATAGAACAGAAATAATGGAGAAAAGCATCCAATTTGAAAACAATGTGCAGAATTCAGATTAAAACAATAAAATTTCTATTCAATTGGACATTAATCTGCTTGTAAATAAAATTATTTGTTAGAAATTAGTAAAATTTCTCAACATTAATGACTAGCAAGACGCTCATGAAATCTGAACAGACAAGTACATGTCAGAATGTTGAGCTGACTGTATTTAGGGCCTTATTAACCGCTAAAAGCTCCCTACAAAAACACTGGTGATACTGGGAGGCCAAACATGTATGTCCTTTTGTGAATCACAAAGGCACAACCAACAGAGTTATATCGTCTCTTAGTCGTTTCTTAATAATAATGTTTTTTACACATAAAACTTGAAGTTAAACTCTGAATAACTGAGTTGTAGTTTCAACATTCATTTAAATAACAATATTATTTATAAAACATTCTGAATTTAAATTGGAAGGTGTTAGGAAAGATGATAAACTACGTCCCTTGATGCTGCCAATCTTTTAGACATATTTATAAAAAGTGGTTTCTGAAAATCATAAAGTTAAGTATACTTTGACTGGGTGTTATTTGCTCTTATTAATGGCTAATGATCTTAAATTATGACACCTCAAAAATGTATTTAAAAAGCAAACAAAACTTAATTATCAGTGTATTAAAATTGTTGAGTTTTAAAGATTTTTATTACATTTTATTATAGAGATAATTTCTATTAAGTAAATAATATTGGTTGTCATAGCTGTTAAATCAGTTGTTGTGCTGTTAATTAGTTATTTTTTTTTTTTTTTTTTTTGTTTTATATGGGCATCGACTGCTGTGGTCATTAGCCCTCGTCAAATTTTTAAATTAATCAATAATCACCGTA
>JAAAKQ030509683.1:0-17011 GCA_010016005.3 Zanna intricata
GCTCAGTGCTACGAAATTCTCTTCTAGTATCCCTCGATCTGCCGCCCATCGAGCACATTTGAAAAATGTGTGCTGGGCGTCGTCCCGTACACCGGGGCAGTAGAGGCAGTCGGGGGATGGCATTTTTCCAATGACATGGAGATAAGCGCGGAAGTACCCGTGGCCAGTTAAAAACTGTGTCACATAGTACTCCACCTCTCCATGCTACCGCTCCGTCCACGGTCTGACCTGAGGGATGAGGCTTGCGGTCTATCGTCCTCTAGTATTTAATAATAATTAAATACTAATAATAAATTAAATAATAATTATTTAATTATAATAGTTAATAATAATAATAATAAAAATGCAATTACCATATATCTATATATAGATACATTACTACTATATCGTACTTCTGTACGATGCTATTCACCTTTGTAATACCACAAATATCTTCTTTGATATATATTTTAGTGCAATATTGTACGATAAAGCAACATAACTACAAAGCGCTGAAGGTTTATGAATCTCTATATACAACTTTTTGTTTCAAGTAACTACTATTCGTAAAACCAAGAGTCCTTAAACAAGATTATTTAAAACAAGTCAGTCGGACAATCCGAAGGGAAAATTATATTATTTTACTTTATAAAGAGAGTTGATATAATACGGCATTGCCTTAGGACAGTTTCGGAGGAACAAACGAACTGCTTCCATTTTCAATTTACGTGATTGTACAGATACATACATGTAATGCTGACTTCTAATTTGATTTCATAATCAGTGCTTGTACAATCAAAAGCTGCAAACACTACCTGTAACAATTTGTTTTAGATTACAGCAAAACTTAATTGCTGTATAGTAGTTCGTTACATATGCAAAAAAATTACTTTTGTATAATAAGGATTTTTCGAATTATGAATATAATACACATAAAATTTGATCCGAATTTTGCCCGTAAATTCTCAACATTTGTTTTACTTAAAATTTTCAGAGTTTGATAATCTGTTATGACCGCTAGCAGTATTCCTTAAAAATTTATGGAATCTAATAGAAAGGAAATTAGTGAATTTGATAAGTTTACAGAATTTCCATAACTCCTGGAAATTATAAGGAAGTAACATACAGGAAAATAAATGGGTCAGTATGAAAATTCCAGAGTCAAATTAACTTGATAATAAACCTGTTTTCATAGATAATGAAGTTAAACGCATTTGGATGTAATCTTCCTTGATATATCTTAGAATTTTGTTGTTATTTATCTGGATTTTTGTGAATTAGCTCAGGGATTTCACAAGGCTCCCTCTTACAACTAGTCCTAATTTTATTGCGGACCTTCCGGCTTTGGGCCATGTCCCCGTCGACTCGTTTGCTGATGATACAGCAATCCTGGCTGTTGACAAAGACCCACAATAATTAGCCCCTGCGAACGTCCAATTTGTATTAATTAGAATTTATCGGCCTTTAGTTAACAAAATGGAGAATAAAGGCGAATAAGAATGAGCCAAATAATATTACATTTGCGTTGAGAAGAGGTGATCCACTTTTTTCTTCCTTTTTTTGTTTAGCCTTCGGAACCACCGTGAGGTATTACTTCAGAGGATGATATGGGTGAATGTAAATGAAGTGTAGTATTGTACAGTCTAAGGTCAACCATTCCTAGATGTGTGGTTAATTGAAATCCAACTACCAAAGAACACCGGTATCTACATCTAATATTCAAACCCGTATACAAGTAACTGCCTTTACTAGGATTTGAACCTTAGAATTCTCAACTTTGAAATCAGTTGATTTCCAATGACGACGTTAACCACTAAACCTATGTGGACTAAGTCATCCACCTAGATGGCATTTTCATCCCACACTTTGACCGTGAACTATACCTAGGGCTCCACCTTGATCCTCATTTGATGTAGAAGTACCATGTGAGAGAAAAAAGGAAACAGTTAAACACGAGGTTTAAGAAATTTTATTGGCTGTTAGGCAGGAATTCGCACTTGTCGCTGTCCAACAAAGTTTACAATTCAGAGTTATTTTAAACCGATTTGAAATAATTCCATAGATTTAGAGGTACGATGAACTAGAGTAACATTGCGATTATATGACGTTTTCAGAATAATTTGGCGAGATCCATTGTAGAGGCAAGATGTAGTTTGCACGATATCAAGAAATTCACGACTACTTAGAATTAATTTTCTTACGTTCCCCAAGAGGTCAAACGGTTCGGTTCAATTATAGAAGGCGGTTAGATAATCATGTAAATAATGCTAAAAGTTGAAAAAAAGAATTATTTAGGCTTATTATCTTCCATCCCTGAATGGAATTGCCCAAATTTATGACCAAACTGATATACCTATGGAATCTTCAAAGTAGTAAAATAATATGACACTGAGGTCAGAAACGATAAAAACAAAAAAAAGACCAGTTTTCCAACCTTCTTTATAGATTTCAAACCAAATGAAGGAAATTTGAATACTGGTGTTGCTGAATTTATGAAATTGCTGTGGAGGTTTGAACTTATTCGGGATGTTGGAATAATGGTTCAATTTCATAAAAATCGGTCCATCCAGTTTTTTTTTTTTTTTTTTTTTTAAAGGAGAATATGAGAAACAAGATCTGTAAAACCCAGACTTGCAGAAAAATTTTATTCGATTAGGATACTTTAGTTTATATAGAATACTGTACAGCTATACAAACAGTATTACTTTATATATCTTTAAAAGTAAAATAAATAATTGGAAGAAAGAATTTTGTTACCGGAAACGGTTCAAACATTTGAGAAAAATTAGTATTACGTAGGCAATAATATTACATATAAATGAACAATGAATGAATATTATTAATTTAAAAGAAATAATAAAGTAATTAAAACTTTATATCTTATTTATAACCTAATTGAACTTAAAAATTATCTCAGAACGTTTTAGTATTAATGCATTTTGATAACGAAAAATACATATTGGTCTACCGATTGATTACGTAGGCAATTCGGTTGATGGAAAGCTAGAATAAAGCTAAAGTTGAATAATAGAACTCGTTATATTTTTATTGAAGTATATCCATATTTGAGAACTACTAAGCCAAGTGAAAACAAAATTCCGTCGTGTATGCCATGTATATCCCTAAGGACAAGATATAACACAAAATATAAAGCTATTGATTTTTTCGAATGAAGGTAGTTTTTATTTTGGTTGAATATGTAAAAAGAGAAATGAATATATTTTAGTTCAAGATATCGTTGTATAAAATTATGGCGCTGCTGAAAGTATAGAATATTTTTAGTATTGTTCAGATTAAAAATAACTGTTGGTTAAGACAAATGATTTTATACATTAAAAAAAAAAAAAAAAAAAAAAAAAAATCAAAAATATATTTTTTTGATCTACTTCAATTTAAATCAGCTTGGAAAGTTTTAACTGGAATCAATATAATCTGTTCATTATTTCAGGATGGTTTTACGCAGTTCCCACGTTACTGTACGAAAATACAATACAAACTTAAAGAAATTCTTTCCAATTTTTTATGGATTCTTAGCTGCAGCTAGTGTTTATTCTAAGCATAAAATCTCCCGAAAAAGCTTTAATCACAGAGAGGGGATGGATAGCTAGAAAATACTACATGGGACACGTACAGCGTGTCCCAGAAAGAATCACCCGATTTGAATTATTTATATTTTGAAAAATATTGAATTTTGGGTTCTTTGTTACTGTATTACAGTAGTGTCTAATAGACACACAAAGAACCCGAAAAAAAGAAGTAATAGTAGATGACCGCTTGAGGGTCATCCACTATCACTCCTCCTCTTGGCCGTCACCCAACAGGGTCACGAGTGGATTATTGATAACAAGCAACTATTGTTAGGATGCCGCGTGCGCTGTAAACACCATAACACTAGATGATTGCATCAGAACCACGGGAGTAAGAAAATAACAGAATAAACCTCTCGGATTATGATATACATTTATTTGATAACCCATATACATCTATCGTCTTAATCTCCTATTCATCTACTCCTACTAACTATTTACATATTTACACATAATTTATAATTATTAATACTGTTCTTTAGTTTGTAATACAATAAATTAACTTAAATCTACTTCATATGGAGTACAAACATGATGGAATACATTATCGTTTTTAGTTGTTATTATATTTGGTAATGGCATTACTTGTCTATGTAATGTTTCCTTTATTTTATTGTTGTTGTAATCTGGTTTCATGTGGTGAATTAAATGTAACATTGTGCTAATTCTGATAAAATATTTAAATTTCATACACCCTGTTCATCCTCAACATGTGGTTGGCCTATTACTACACCTGGATATGTCATCCTATTCTGTATTACTGTTCCTGATGTAATGAAATCTGATCCTACTATATTATCTACTAACATTTCTGTGTTTTGTTTAATTATTTGATCTTTTTTTATTATTCCCTGAGTACCCGGAATTAGTAAATTCCATGTGTTTATATCTGTGGGTTTATAACAATAATTATGATTTAAAGCCGGGAAGTGTATTGTTTTCTTATGTTCTTTTCTCTGTTCTATTTTCTCTTTTGTTATTGTATCTATGTCTTTATTAAATAATCTGTTTTCGGTTAAGTGATACGTTGGACCCGTATCCTTCTTTTTGGCTGTTTTTAATACTAATGGTACCCTATCATATGTTCTTACGACTAGATTCTGTGACCCTTCGAAATCATATGTTACATAGTTTGTTGATCCCCCCTGTAATAGTCTTTGTCTTAATACATTATATACCTCTATTATAATTTCCCCCTTTATTCACGTTACACCCCACGCTAGTTTATTCATTTTGTTCATTAGTGTAATAGTCTGGTTGTTCGCTATTTCGTTGTCGTGCCACATTGATGTCCAGAATCCTGCGAATTGGTACGGTATTGGAATAAGGTTCTGATCAATTGTGAAGTCCAATGTCATGCAGTGGCTGCCTTTCACGATGTTATTATATTAACATATAATATTAAATATTATAGTTAAATATTAATTATCAATATATTTTAAATATATATTATGCTATGTTGGCTCTGTACCTTTAGTGGGAATCTTCTTCCGTATCCCTCTCCTCCTGCTCGGTCTCCTGATGCTGCAATAGCGACTGACTCTTCGGTTGATTTTCCTGATCTTTTTTCCTTTATTTTCCTTGTCGGCCATCTTTGTAGAATCGCCTTCTTAATTTTCAATAGATCGTGAATCTAAGGGTAGAAGAAATACATATTAAATATTGTAGTGGTATATATTCTATTTCCCCGTGTACAAAATTTACAAAGGGAAATAGAATATATGCCATTATAATATCTGTATAAGGTATATATTAATTATGCCCTTACCTCCTCTTGGTGTATCTCGTCGTGTCCGTCGTCTGTTGTGTAACTTTCGTCGAGGTCTATGATTTTCTGCAGGCTATCCTCTCCGTACACTATATATATTATGGCAAAGTGGACCGGATTAATTACGCCGGGTGGTTTGTCTATTCGGGATGATTCCAGTTCTGTATTTAGTGTATATTTGTCGTTTCTGTGGAAGATTGTTTTCGTAAATTTTAATAATTTAATCCTTTGGTTTATTTGAATTTCTTTTTATTTGAATTTTGATGTTGTTTGTTATGGGCGTGGCTGTTGTTATGAATATTGGTAGTCTGTGTATTCCTTCCTTGTCTTTGTGTTTGATGTCCGTCTTCACTGTCTTTCCTTCGAGTAATAGTTTCCACGTTCCGACATTTACTGGTGTTTAGGTAGTACACTTCGGATGCGTTGGGTAGTTGGTCTAGGTGAAAGCCTCTATTGTCACGCTTTCTAGGTATTTCCTGCGGTAGTGTTGGTCCCAATAGATTGTCGATTATTAGTGATTTTCCAGCGTTTGTGTTACCGTATAGTACAAGTCCGTTTATTTTTTTGTAACGTTTAGTCTTTATGATTTCTGTCCATGCGAATAGGTCTGCTGGGTCAATGTTGTTTTCATTTAACATATATTCAATCCAAAGTGCTCTTTCGAAGTCTTCGTCTTCTAGTTGGTAGTCTTCAATGTATTTGTTGTATGTGTCAGTCATAATCTTAGTAAGTGAGTCGGACTTAATACGTTTTATTCGTTCGTATTTGTTGTATCTAATTATTTTCTGTATGTAGCTGTCTATGTTTAGCCAGAATTCTTTTATTAATTGTCGTTTTGTCTGTAAATCCACCTTGTTTTCCCAGTCTGTGCATTAGGTAATGTTGTGTTCTTTTATTAGTTCCTCTATGACGTCTACCACGCTGGCATTCTTCGTTTTTCCTATTCGTTTATGTTCCTTTTTGTCTTCCCAGTATTGTTTACATTGTGCGTGGTCTATTGTGTCTGTTTGAATGTCAATGTCGTTTAGTGTTGCCTGTAGGTCCCGTTGTAATCCGATTAGTCTAGTTGATCGTTTAGCTCCAAACTGATTGAATGTTGACGTACCTTTGACGATGCAATACAGATTATATGCCCTAAGATTGAAAATCTTCTGTGTTGTGACATACATCTCTGCAAGTCCCGCAGCGTTAAGTTGTAGATATCGTCCGATCCTGTCTCTTGTTCTGGTGCTGATTCCTCCACGCCTGTCTCCGAAATAGATGATGTAGCTGTGGTCTCCGTGGTCGTAAAGTGCAAATTTGGGTTCGTATTTGTATGCCTGTTTACTTTTTCGTCTCCAGTTTGGGTTTTGATCTGTGTGGTGGACGATGAATGTGAATCCGCATTTATCATCTTGTCCAGTTCCTTCTCCTTCTGTGTCATCAGTTCGTCTAGTTCCTTCTCCTCCGCTGTGTCCATCATGTTCGTCTGTGTCTGTTCGTGTCTCGTCTCCCCTCTATTTGATAATAGGGTCCTTTGATAATGGGTCCATATGTTTGATATTTGATAATAGGGTCTATTTGATAATATCGTCTCTATTTGATAATAGGGTCCTTTGCCTTTCGTTTAGTTGTTTTCATTTTTCGAGTATCGGACGGTCCGAGAGAGGAGCTGGATCGTCTTTGTCCGTCATTATATGTGCTATTATCACCTTGGATATGAATCTCCAGGGCGGAAGTACATTCGCCGTCGTTAGTGTCTGTATCGTTTTCGTCTTTGATTTCGTTATGGCGGTTATCGTCTCGTCTTTCGTCTGTGTTTGGAAGCATAGAACCTCTGCGTCCTTGTGTCCTAGTTGTGTCCATGTCATGATTGACTTGTAGTTTACGTCTAAAATCGTCAATATACTCGACCATATCGTCTTTCGAATAACCTGAGAGATCGTGTTCACCAATAGCAAGAATACTTCTTTCCCATTGTTTTCTACCAGGAGTTGGAAAACTGAATCCAGTTCCCTCAGCGGATCCGGAGCAAAATTGTGTGAGTGTGTGTTCGCTATTATCTGTTTTATGTCGTTTAGCTGGTCTTTCGTCATCGTCGGCTGTCCTGGTGTGTGTACCAGTTGTGTCACTTATCGCCTCGGCGCAATGTAGATTAATGTCCCCCATCTGTTTTGTATTGTCGGGTATTGTTCCTTGTCCGTAAGACTAATTCTGGATTAAAGGTTTATCCATGAAGTTTTTTTACATATCAAGTCATAGGTGTTCAATATATCTTCCTTGGAATGCACGGGATACACCACACGGTAGGCCCCCACACCTTAACAAGCGTTTATCTATTCACTGCTGCCACGGCTGCTGTTATGTGAATCACTTGTTATGTGTGATCAATTCGATCACTGCAGCTGGAAGGGGAGGCTCGTAGACGGATTTTTTTATAAAACTCCACAAGTAAAAATCACAAACAGTAAAGTCTGGTGATTTTGGATGTCTGTGCTAAATCCCTAGATCCCGTAAGGCCAATCCATAGTTGAGGAATCCTATCATTCAGACATTCTTGAACGTACAGACTTCACCGAGGTGGTGCTCCGTCCTGCTGAAAAATTAAACTCTAGATTTCTCTCTTTCTAACAACAGTATTTTTCTTAATCAAAACGGATTAAAAGCTGAATAGTTATATAATTTTAAAATCAGATGATTCTTTTAGGAACATGCCGTATAACGTGAAGTGAAAAAGATATGAATTAATTGCGTGGAAATAATTTATTTATTAAATTATACTTAATCTCATTTAAGCGGAAGATAGACGTGGTAATTATGTTCATATTCGGAAAGTTACCTTTTGGCTCCATGAATTAGTAAATGTATTTAAAAACAAATTACATTAATTAGTAGTTATTAGGAAATAGAACGGACTTTACCACTTAAGAGAGTCATGAGGTTCTATCAGCCTCGATAGTGGCTTGCTTTTACATATAAAAGTACTGACTCTAACAGTAATATAGAAAATTATTTTTTTTAGTACTTCATTTAAATATGAAAACCATCTTTACTATAACTAGTATTTTTATACTGTTTATAGGAGCAGTACGATTGCGTTAATAAATAGCAGGTTGGTAAATCAATTTGTTCATTTGAAAGATCTTTTAATATTGTGCTTCAGAATTTTAATTACTACCATAGAATAGTAAATTATTTGAAATAAAAAATACATAACTCTGAGGCATGTTAAAAGCTCCATAGGGAGGAGGATGGAACTCCCATTTTGCGCTTGCCTTTACAGCAGAATGAGTAGAATAGTGCTGCTCTATTATGCCACACTGCCGTGTCTATTGAACTCCCTTTTTCTTTCATAAAATATATAATCTAGGAACTTTGCATTTATATCTTACATAATATATGTTTACATGAGCATAAACTACGTGATCACTGTTAATGTTTGAATTATAAATACGATACTCGTGTTAGAATAGAATTGAAGATGGTTATTGACATAGATCTTAGTGAGATTTCGTCTTGATACAGACATTATTAAAGTACTTAATTTAGATTTAATTACCTCTATGGTTTTCATTATGTTTATATGGTTATGATAATAACCACTATATCACTATTGTTATGATTATAGATTTACATAATTTGAAATTTAAACTTTACAAAAGTACGAGTAATACACTTCTATAATAGCTGTATGTAAGTAGCTTGAAATATTTTACCATCTAGTAAAATAGTTCTTATTGGAATCATATGTAACGATGATAAACAATTAAGTGTAATCATAAACTGAAAATTGGGTAATGCTGATTAATTATTGTTTTTCTTTGAAATAAAATTATAGTTGGTTACTGTGAATAATGAATAATAGCCTAAAACAGTAGCCATTGCTTTAATGGTTTCAAGAGAAGCATTTATTATATGACACGTACGAGTTATATAATTTAAAATTAATAGCTGAGATAAGTAATTAATAAAACGTATCATGGATTTAGAGAAAAGTACTTTTGATGAGGACAGAGATATCCTTATCAAGTTTAAATTTAAGCCTTTACAAGATATCAGAAAATAATTTGTGTTTGCTTTTTTCAAGTTCGCCCATTTATGTATTTTTCAAATTTCGATTTTTGCATCCGAAATTTAAAATTATTAATGAGGAACAAAGCAGAGAATTAAATTGTTTGATCTCTTTTCTTACCTTTAGAATTAAGTGAAAAAATCAGTTCTTACTCTTTAAGGGAATATATTTGTCTGGTTTCATCTCTTTCCATTTTACCTACCCGGAAAGTGGGAGAATAAATGATGAACAGGGTATAATTCGAGAAAAACAAAAAAAACGCTTTAGAACATTGACTTCTACTTAATTTCTAAAAATAAAATCGAGCTGCATGAAATGATGGATAGTATGGATTCCTAGAGTGGAGAAAAAAATCAATCAATTAAAAAAATTTAAAAAACTAAACTTAAATTAACTTAAAAAGAAGTTAATAATAAAAAGTTAAAACTGAACTAATAACTTAAGTTAGTAATAAAAAGTTAAAATTTAAGTTTAAGTAAAAACTTAAAAAAGTTAAAGTTGACTTAATAAAAGTTAATAAACTTAAAGGACAAGGTAATGAATTAATTGTGACTTAAAGAAAAGTATCCGTATTTACTTATTAAGATAAAAACATATATCATTTAGATATAGAAGAATTTTATTATTTATCTAATAATAAGTAATAAAGTTAAGGTTATATATTATGGTCTCTTGTATTATTAATATAATGAATTATAATAGGTAAAACCTGTATGGGAAAGATTTTTGAATAGAGAACTAAGCAAATGAATCAAAGGATGAAAATACAAAAAATTAAATAAATAAATAGCAATAAGTAACATTAAGAAACCCCTTTCCAAATTAATCAAATTGTTAAAAAAAGGATTGAAAAAAAATTAATTCAAAAAACTCTAGAGAAATAGATAAAAGTTAACAACAAAAAACCTAATTTAAAAAACCACTCTGGAAAATCTCTTTAAAAACATTAATTATGATTCCTGTTATTTTCTGCGTTATCTCAGTGAGAACTTTCTTTTTAAATAAAAAACATGTCGTTTATAATCTCCTAAAAAACAAAGGCTAACTTGGTTTTTCATATTTTTATTTTTTATCTGTGCTACAAATTTCCTAGTTCCTAGGTCTGCACATTTCTTCTGAAATTATTTTACTTTAAAAAATTTTTATCTTTGTCCTTATCAAATTTCACGCTTTTTTTGCAGATTTTTTTTTGGTTTTTATAAGGTTATGTTTTAAAAATGTAGTATTGAAAAAATGTTTTCATAATGCATTAATTATATTAGTACATACAATATCCTCTTCTACTGATCTGATCAAACGAACCTACACTCCAAAAAAAAGAGGCAAACTCAACTTTTTTTTAAGAGAAAGGATTTTCACTTAACAGATAGTTGCTTTAGTAATCAGAATAAAGGTACGTAATTAAATTACCTGAATTTTGACGGCTTGGCATGCTGTTAAGCAACACTGAAGAAACACTAGGAAATGATTTACTTCTTTCTTTAGATGAGGCATGAGATGACTGGTGTTCTTGTGAAATGCTTCCCTATTTTTAGAAAAACCTATTATCCAGAATCGTTATTCTTATAGCACATAAAAAATAAATTGAATGTTAATATTATTAACGTAATCAGGAAAATTAAATATGCGATAAGGAAAATAATAAACTTAATGATATATGCAAAATGTATGAATTTAAATTTAATCATGGTTACATCTCACCTAAAAATATGGAAATGAAAAACATTGTTATTTTTGGTAAAGCTCTGTAGATCTAGTGAAAATCAGAAAAGAACAAATAATATTTGCTGAAAAAATTGTAAAAAATTTGCATTGTTAGAAAACTAAAAGAAAAAAGTATGAACATTGACTCAAATTGAGCATCATCTTGGCGGGTTTTAACATTGAAAATTAATAATTCTCTGGAAATTTGAAAATATTTAGGTAAATATCAAATAATAATGAAGAAATTTGATTTAAATAGTAAGATTTTAGAACAATATTTAAAAAGAAGCTGGCAATACATTTGTAGGACTTTCCCATCACATAGCTAACATACGTATATATATATATATTTTTTTTTTCGATGATGAAGGAATTCCATTTACCCGGGACGCTAACCGTCCCAGGCTAACTAACAGGCTAACAGGATTCTCCAAGATGTTAGATCCTAGACTGCAACACTAGCGTTCTTGCTAATATAAGAAAGATATTGAAGTTTATTATCTTTTTATTTTTAGATTTATTATTATTAATATATTTTTTTAAATAGCTCATATTTTCTCTTTTAATTTTAATTTTTCGTTAATTATTTTAACAATGATTGTATTACTCGTGCCAATTGTTTTTTATTGTATCAAATTATATAATATTAAACAGTTTAAAATGATATTATTATAATTTGGATCAAATTAATATTAAAATTCGTATTCAATAATATTCTTTTTTCTTTTTTTTTAATGTGTCATGTAAGTGATGTTATTCTGAATAGCATCTGTTGGAGTTATTAAAATGTTCTCAATAAATGATAGTATGTAAAATTCAATATTTATATAAATATTTGGTTAAGTTATTTGTTAAACAGCAATCATCGGTCGCTTTTAGAAAAAAAAAAAAAACAAAAAGACAATGTAAACGCATTATTTTTATTATATTTCTTTTTATTCATTACGTAAAATAATATATGAACAATAATAAAAACCCCTCTTTTTTACAATGCTGTTGTATTTTTGGAATCAGTGTTTCAATTTAAAAACAAAACAAGTTAAATCAATTGTTCTCTTGGAGAGTATACGTTTACATTATATTAAACAACAAAAACTTTCATGTTTAAATTAAAGTCGAATACTATTCTATATAGAATATAAATTGTCTAGAAAAAACATCTCTAAAGATAAAGTTTCCAATTTTGTAAAAATATTAAATCCAGAACTAATTTCATTATATTTTGTCGCACTTAGGTAGATTAAATGTTATTAATAATTAAAAGAATTTATTGCTTTATTATATAAATATACGTTTTAATTATTTCATTTGTATAGTCATTGAATTATACTACTGTATAAAAAAAATAAAATTTAAAAAATATGACTCAAATTTTAAGATTTTTTTCTTAGTTAAGTTTTTCAGTTGTAGTTTTTATAATAAGGGAGACTTTGTGGGGAGGTTTCGATTCGTCAATACTTCGTTATAGCTGTGAAAAAATAATTTAAAATAAATTTCAAGTATTAAATGAAGATAAAAAAATAAATCAGAATATAAACTTGGTAAAGGATAGACGGATACAGAATGAGGTTAACTAAAGATATTTTCAAAATTAATGAAAAAGATAATAATTTGATGATTAAGAAATCACAATCCGAAAAAGAAAACTAAATTTGTGGTGGATATGATTTGAGTGGACCGAGCAAAAGAGTTTGGATAAACTTTAGAAACATACAATTCCGCATTGATACATAAAACAAGTAAAGAAAAATCCTGAATAAAGGAAATATAGAAAATAAAAAAGACCCAGAAGCGGAGGTCGATGTGTCCCTGTGAGGCTAGGGGGACTCCGAAGGGAAAGCCCCAGAAGGGGGCACAGACAGGGAGGGCAGACTGCTGCCACAGCATTCCGAGGCGGCTTAGTTATGCCTAACTGCAGGTCCGATGATGGAAAAAATAAAAAAAATAAAAGAATGTTAAAAATATCATAGTACACAAACAAAAGACTGTAAAGATAAAAAAAATTAAATCCGCAGAACAGGGGTTCTTGTGAATACAAAAAAGAAAAGAGAGCGCATGTTTTGGACAGAAGAACGAAAAACACAGCACAATGAAAGAATGAAAGGCTTCTGGAGGAGAAAGGAGGAAAATCAGAACAGAAGGAATTGAATTGATACTAATGTGGTCTTCTTTTATTTGGCCTTTTCGGAAAAAAAATTAACAAAATAACATTTCCCTATTTCTGTTACCAATCAGTCATCTCGATTGTTAAAAATTTGTTGTGTATTAATAAATATATCAGTTGGTATTGATTGATTCGAAACTATAATTATTTTAAAGATTTAATACTATTATTATTATTACTATTATAACCTGCTTAAGTATTTGTAAAATCTAATCTCGACAATCTAAGTTATTGGAGAAAGGTTATTAGTTACCAGATGTTTTTACAGTTAAACTTCTAGGTTGATATATTGTTAGTCATGATTCAAAATTAGGCAGTACAGTATTTATGGCTGTATTTTTTCAGAAAAATTTTTGAAAATTTTCTCGCTTGGCTGTCAGTTTATTATTATTAATTAATAATAATAATATTTATAAAATTTTGTTTGTTAAATGTTTTTCACAGTTTTGGAATTTTTTCAGTTGTTATTGTGATTAAGGCAGAATGGTATTTTACATGTAATATTTGCTACTGTAATGAAGGCCGTGAAGTAGGATTTGTCATATATGTTTTGATCATTAATTCAGTCAATAAATAGCGGAAAAACCTGAGCAATAAATTTCGAAATGTGTCCAATTACGTAGCGATTGGTTCTTGAACTGAACGGGTACGTTCAAACCCTGAAAATAATTTTTGTTTAGTAGTAAGTGTTGTCTGTATTAAATGATATACATATCATTAAATAAATCATATGATGTAATAATAATAATAATAATAATAATATATATATATAAGGTGTTTAAAAAAGAGTTTACAACTTTAAAAGTATATAAAAATTTATTTACAGATTCGGTTAAGATTTCATTTCATAGAAAAATACATCTAGTTATAACTCATATAGTTTATTGGTCTAAAATTCGGCCAACTGGTGCTGTCACAAGTGTTGTTAATATTGGTACGCAACGTGCTTGTAGTGTGTTTTGGTTTCACGATTATCAGTCAGCAACTTGAACTTGAAGCCGTACAAACTAACCATAGTTCAACACATTACACATGACGACAAAGTTATCCGGCCATTGGTTATTAGTTTTTATTGGAAATGATGGATAAATTTGTAGATAACTATACATGTTTAGACAATGTTATTTTTATTGATGAGTTAACGTTTCGCATCAGTGGCAAGGTGATCACCCATAAGTGCCAAATATTGGGTAAGGAAAACCTTCGTCAAACTTTTCAGCACATTCGTGACAGTCCTAGTTAATGTTTTTGTGCTTAAGCAAACAAAGACTGTACGGCCTATTCTTCTTCCCGGAGGCATAAATGGTATCGTTTGTCTGGACATGCTTCAAGATTTTAATTCTTGTGTTGGACGATAATGACCAACATGGATGCCTTTACTAACAGCAATTCAGCAACACCTCACGACTGCTAAAAAGTCCGTAGATTTACTCGTTTCTAGATTCCCAGATCGTTGGATTGGTCATAAAGGTCCATTAGCTAGATTTTTCTAGTGGGGTTTCCGACAAAGGTCGGGTTTATATACCACTTCTGCCTGCTTATATTATTGAGCTAAAACTTTCGAATTAACGCCGCAGCTGCTGAGGTAACGCCCGACTTGCTGGCTACAGTCTGGTATAAAATTGACTTTAGGTGGGATTTATGTCGCATTAAGAATGTAATGGAAGTGCCTTATTACATTCTTTTGAAATTAATTGAACCAGTGATTAAACTTGATAATATTTTGACAGTAGTAAAAACTGTTAACGACTCCCTTTGAAATTAATTAAATTCACTTGTTCTTCCAAAGATCTTACAGAGCTAAATTATAAGTATTTTTTTCAATGAAGTTTTGGTAAGAATTTTCGTAGAACCCATTTTAAAATCGATAGGTAATTTTTTAATTATTTAATTGAGCAACATATTCGACAGGTATTTCTTAACTTAATACATGATTTTTAGTCAAACTTGTGTATAAATTTCGTATTTTATTTTAACTGGTGTTTTGGTTTTTAGATGATAAATTTGGATGTTGTGGATTAACATAATTATCCGTGGTGAAAATTAACGGGTCAAGTACTCAATGAAGGGACTTAAAACAATTAGAGGGTTGTTAAAACAAAACTTTGAGGTTGAATCTTGTAATTTAGTTGAAATAGATAAATGATAAATACATTAAGACCTAAAGTTTAGTTTATTTGGTAATAATATGAAGTAGAGAATGTAAAAAACCTGAGAAAAGAAGATACAGATTGACTTTAAAATCTGAAGATGTAGCAAGTAGTAACAAACAAAGTTAAGTCAAAACCGTCTAATGACTGATGGTTAAAAGAATAAAAAGCGTTTTTTTTCAATAAAGTTATTTGTATGTGTACAAATAAAAGTATAAGACATATATATGACATAATAAAAGTAAATTCTATGTAGTGTTTGTACATTTTCTTGTATTCCCGTAAAATTCATTCTTTCTGTCATAAATAGTACAATTTTTTGTTCTTTCAATATATTGTGCAAATCTTCTACCTAAAATATCTGCAGTAGCATTTTTACATTATTTCTCTTACGCATAGTGAATGCGGTTTTAATAGTGTGGATTTTTTAAGCAATTATAATAAATTGCCTTACTTCGGCATACTGCATATTATGTGATAGTGGAATAAAAAATGCTTAGTGCTTGTAAAAATTATATTAATCTTATTTGATTGATTTAGTTACTTAGTGTCTCTCTAATGTTTTTAATTATTCTCAGAATTTTACTGGTTTTGTATACTTTTCTACTTTTTCTGTTCTAAGCTAATTTAATACGTTCATTTGACTTATCATTTTTGATACTTCCTGCTTCCTTAATATTATGCTTCATATATTCTAATTTCATCAAAACATTTTTTTATTTTCTAGAGTTCTAACACTTTTAAAATTTACTATCGATATGCGTAGTTTGTGATATTACTCTGCCGCTATTAGTTGTACATGATTTCGAAAAAAAGTCTTTCTTCTTTATTTCATTCAAATCGCAGAGAATACTAAGTTATATCCCAATGTGTACTTTCAGATAGATTTTAATCGAGAAAATTGGATTAACTTTGATTTGCATCGTATGTTTAGTTTTCATAATAGTCTGTATAAATTTTTTTTTTTAATTTTTTTAATTTAAATATTATGCTTATGAATTCCTTAATCGGTTAAAGATTAACGAAATAAATTACTAGAGTTGACGTGGTGAATAAAACAATATATTTATTTATTTTACTCTGCTGGAAAACAGTATTATTTATATAACTGTAAAAGCCTTGACGGCTTTTTAATTACATTACTTGTAATTTTTTTTAATCTATGAGTTGCGATGGAATACCAGTTATGTACCTCCCATGGGGGAGTGTCATGCTCACAGCAGGCTCTGCAAAAATGTTAATAAAAGTGGATATGTGATCTGCCTCCTACCGACTAAACCTCCTCTCGCTGTTTCTCCCCCCCACCCCCGAGACCAAGTCGCAATTAAATATTACTTGAACCCGGGAGGTGCCTTTGGGTCTGGTGGGTTCAAAGTCTCCGTGCCTCATTATATCGCCGTCCATCCCTGGCAAGCAAGGACGAACGACGGCTCTGCAGGGAGCTATCCTACACCACCTCGCTCTCCGGTCTTTATCTTCACCTAGATCAGACTGTTCTTGGGACGCCTAGATCTTGTTCAAATAAATCCGTTCCCGCCTCAGAAGCCGCGGCGTCTTCCTTCTTCTTCTTTAGCACTTAAGATGTTCTCTGCTAAACCATCCACTATT
>JAAAKQ030509684.1:0-19799 GCA_010016005.3 Zanna intricata
CACAAGATGTAAATGTTGGAAACAGGTGACCTGTTGTAAGGCCAAAGTTTGTACCATGTTATCAGTATCATAATAAATTAGCTGTTAGTTTTGTGAGTTATCAAGACCTTTTCAGATGCTAATTCATTTTGTAAAGAGATGATAGTTAATTTTAGACTTATGGAAAGAGGTAGGGATAAATTACCAAAGTATGGGGCAATACTTAACATCATACATAGGACACTCGCCTGTTTAAATAGTGTAATAGACACTACCAGATAGGGACTATATCATATCTTCAGCAGCCGACTGTAAGTCTGACTCTTATGATTATTAATGCTAGTTTATTCCTCTGTCCACAGAGCATCTTAGCACCTGAACAGATTGCCAAAACTCACAGAAACTGATTGCTAATTTATTAGAATACTGATAATCTTAGGCTGCACTTTTTTTTATTTTTTGAAGTGAAATGCATTAACAACAATTGCATCAAAAGGACAAATTAATTATAGAGCTCATCGACAAAAACCACAGTCACACAAGATCTATGTTAACTTAGTAAAATGCTTGTATTTATTTAAAGAGGAAAAAGGCATGAAGTGAATTTAACTTTTCCATGGCGTTCAAAATCACAATGGTGTAGGCTTCAGTGTTCTTTCTGAGCAATTCCTGAATTGTAAATATTAATTCTTTTTTCCCTTTCTTTGTTTAAAATTACTATTTTTCTTCTTTTTTTTTTAGAATATTTAAATACTGTATTTTTATATTTTTTGTACATTCTTTTCAACTTATGCCCTTCATTGTCACAAAGTAGAAGAATGAAGCATAATCCAATTGGTAATGAAAATATAATCAATACAGCATATTTATGTATTATGTTCATCTGTATTTTCATATTTGCTATACTGTTTCTATTTAGTAAGATTATAGCTATGATAAAGCTTCACACAAACTGTTACATCAATTGCACATTCTTGGATAGTGCAGCAAATGTCAGAAATATCATTTACATGTCAGCTTTTTCAAGATGTACAACAGAATGCCTTAAATAGTCTGTAATTTTGAATTGAATTTATTAAATTATTATACATACATTTTCTTGGCTTTCACTGGAGTGTAGGAGGAGAGTAGTACTTTGGGATGTTATGTTTGTTAGTGTGGTTCTAACTCCAAAATTTTAAACACAATTAAAAGACAGTTGTTACAAATTTTTCCCCAATTTGAAAAACTAAAAATTCAGACTGGAATTTCCCATTTAAAACACTAAGTGAGGTATCAAATATAAATGTTTGAAAGGCAGACATGTAAAACAGTTACGAATTGTTTTAAAAGATTTTTGGTTTTCATAAATTTTGTTTAAAAGAAGTGCTGTAAATATCAGTTGATACCTTGCAACTTTTGGAAAAGCCTGCAACAATTTCCCATTTAGAGAAGTTCACCAAAGATCATATTCTTTTCTTCTTTCATAATAAAAATAAATTATTTAGTTTTTTTTTTTTATATATTTTCCTGGGATATTTTATTTTTATTAAAATTTGTTTGTTAAATGTGAATTGAAATAAGTGTATAAATTTATACATGATAATTTGAAAAACTCTCCTTTAGATATCTATGCGCTTCCTTTCCTGAATAGTGGCAGTAAACATAATATACTTTTTCATAACCTAACATTAAGTATTGTCATACTTAATCTTTTGCTTCTCATTATGAGTAGTGCTGTTTCTTGTGCTGAAATATTAAGTATAAATTAAGTATATACATGAGGTGAAATCACCTGCACTGACACCATCCAGTCAATATTATTTTCTAAAATTAGTAATGTTCATTTTGTCCTTCTCCTATGGTTAACACAGGTTTACTTACAAGAATGGATATCTACAGCTCCAAAAGTTACTTCAGGATCTCAAGCATAGAAAAATTAGAAAGAATTAAAAAATTGTTTGTTTATGTGGAATATAGAAAAATTAGCTACTCTACCCAACTACTTTTTTAATTATTTTGTCTCTATTGCCAAAATAATTGTTTTATATATATATATATATCCCTTAAGGTGTTGGTAATATATAATTGAAGAAGCACATGTTAACTAAATTATTTTATAAAAATTATTAGCTAGAGTGATATGAAGAAATGAAAATCAAGGAAGTAATTTTATTTTCTAGTAACTATTCAACAAGTTAAAAACCAAGCAATTGTTAATTGGTATGTTATCCAATCAGTAACAAAAAAAGTTTCATAAAATGATGAATAATTTTTTTGAATGGTTCATTAAAAAAAATTAAATTTTAATTATGGAGATGTAATAGTTTTATTTTTAATTGTAAGACTTATAATTTATGTAGTGTAATTTGTTAGTGGCTTGTTATAGCATTTCTTCATGTATTGTATTTTTTATAAATTCATAATTTTATTTTTGTATAAGACCCAAAACAGGGTGTTTATTCATTATATATATTTTTTTTTATGGCTTCTTAGTGTTACTGCTATAGTGTTTATTGTTATAGTTTATTATTAATATTTTTTAACTTTAGTAACAGCAAATTAATACTGAGTAACAGTTTGATTATTTGACAGTAAAAATTAACGTGTATAATTTATTTTTTTTTTAAATCCAGCCTGATCATAATTTGAACTTTTTCAGATAAAGGGCATGAAATGTTCAGTCTAGCATGGTGGTATTGGGATGGTATTAAAATGTATATCAATGTATTAAAATTGTGTTTTAACATTATTTTAATTGTACACATAATTTCATTACATTTTGTATTGTGAAAGAATTTACATTAAATATTGACGCACTGAATAAGATGATGAATTTTTTCTTGTTCTACTAGAGTGAATTGAATTTAGAAAATTAAATGGAAAGTTCTTTGCCTTACATTGGTTGTTGGTATGAAACATTTTCAATATTTAAAATGTTATGATTAGAATACTTTTCCTGTGTTATTTAAAGTCAAAGATACAGTGATTAATATGGCCCTGGACTGTAACTTTTAAAACTGCTGACCATAAATTTATTAATGACAGCAATGTTTGTCTCATATATAGGTGATCTTGAGGAATTAGCTAATTTTGTTGCCCACGATCATAATACTGATGTAAAGCAGAAATGTTATTCACTCTGCTATTTACTTCATGCAGGACAGAGAATTATGTTGAAGGAAATTTATCTCTTAGTAGACATAATAATTATTGTCATGTTGTACTGAAAGAAATTCCCTCCTCCTATTTCAAGGAAATCAACTATGAGTATATATGATGTTGTGTGATGTTAGAGATGTTAACAGCAATAAACCTAGAAGCTATATCGTTGTATGTACAGAAAACGTTAAGTAGGCTGTGTTGATCATGTGGGTCACTTCAGTGGTTGTATTAGTAGTTTGAAGCATCTTATTCAACCTGCCAGAGAACCACTAAACATCTGAATCTGCACCTTAGTGAGTTCAAACTATACTAAAGATATGCTCTTTGAATTCAGAAAATTAGGTCTTTTATTGTGTAGCTTACAAAACTCTCATAACAGTTATATTCACAAGGTCAAAAAAAGCCTACGTTAACATCACTTTGGTTTATTGAAACGGCTTGGTTTTATTTAAGTGGCTATGTTATAGCCTGAACATATAGACTACCATTAATTTGCATGCAATCCAAATGATCCTCACCTGAATTTAATTAACATTACTGCAAAATGCAACAAGTTGGTGCATGTTAGATCTCTAAAGTGAAATTATCTATTGACTCATGAGTTCTTTGAATCGTGAAGATTGATTAATCTTAAGAAAGAAAACTAAATGGTGGAAGCAGTATATAGAAATCTGCTACAAAATTGAGAACAGTCTTAGCATATTGTGTCACTGTAGTTTTAAAGCTTGCATACATCTTACAAAAGTATTAATAAAAAACTGTGTTAAAGTTTATTATCCATTAGTCTAGAGAAAATCAAGTCGCTCTTTACAGACTACAGTTGTGTGGAAGTTTAGATCCTTAGAAGAATTTCTCACTGTTATCCCTTGCTCTTTATTTTCTTGAAATGTATTATCTTTAATTTTTATCTGTGTAGGTAGGAAGCACCATGTGTTTATTACCTGTTGTTATAATAATACCTGAATATTAAGTATGTTTAGTTATTGCAAGTGATATACTGTATTAAAAAGCAATTAAGTCAGGATTTTTTATTTTCTGTAAAAATAAAATTAATCTCTATTACTTCTTTTTATCTGATAATAACTCATAAGAAGGAAATGCACTTTGTGCAAGATTTTATCATATATGATTTGCTATTTGGTTCCTTTAAATTAAGAACTGTTACTGCTACATTATATTTCTACATTATTTGTCAACAATTATGATAAGATATTTTCTATTCAGTTACAAAATTGGTTTGTTCCTTTTTATCTTTACCTTATGCCATTAAGCATTGGATCCACCTACCCATTTATTTTATCCTTTGTTGGTCTGTTACCATTTTTACCCCTCTCTCACTGAGATTTCAATTATGTACTTCTCCTGCTCCACCCAGTTGCTCTCTTTCACATACTCTCTAAACTTGTCTCAATTACCATTCTCACCTTTCTAATTTCTGTACTAATAGGTTTTGCTTCATTGGATTTCTTATGTTGGTGTCCTAATTTTGGTCATGTTTTATTTTCTGCACTAGTCATCTGAAATACTTCATTTCAGCTGCTATCAGCCTATTGTGTTTTTTTTAGCAGTGTCAGATGTTTTGCAGCATACATTAAAACCAGGGAAAATATCATGTAAATTTTCATCTTTGTTTTCCAGGTTCTTTCCTTTCACTTATTAGTATATTACTCATCTAAAGAAATCATTATTCCTGGGTACTTAAACTATTCACCTGATCCAGCCTTATTCCATTCCACTATATAGTCAAATCCTGTTTATCTTCCATAAGTCGTCCAGATTCATTCTCCAGTTCCCAATGAGATGTCTCTTTATTAACCTCTTACACTGTCTTATATTGCCATTTATCAGCACAGTAAACAGCTCCCATGGCATTTCAATAGAATACTTAATTTATATAATCTACGTAGCTGTGGTTCTAGTTTCTTCCAAAGCCTTCCATAACTCCTGTCCTGAAACTATTGAAAGCCACTCTTAGATCAAAAAGTGCTTTATTTATTTCCCTCTGCTAGTGCCTTGACATATCCACTCACAAGGTAAATGTATGTTCTATAGTTTTTCAGGCCTTCCTAAATGCAGTCTGCTCATTTTTTAACTCTTCTATCTCTGTCGTCAATCTCTTTTCCAGAATATGACTGTAAATCTTTATAATCACTGATAACAAGCACATTGCCCTATAATTTTCACATAATAGAGCTGCCCTTCTTGAGGATTGGAATAATCAGGAAAAATTGCCAGTTTTTTTTTAATTTTCTCCTCAAGTCATCACTTGCTGAGTACTTTTCACAGCCAATTTTTTAACTTCTTTCCTCAATACTTAATAAATTCTGGGTATATTCCGTCATCTTACTTTCCTAGTTTTATTTCTTTCATAGCATTCTGGACTTCACTGAGCATTATTTCTCTTTTTTCCTCTTTCTTTCTCTTTAATCCTCTTTTTGTGCATTAATTCTAAGCACATCTCAACTACTGGACCAACTGTCTATTCTTCAGTTCCCTTGAAAAACATTCTCACAAAGCTCTTTCCAGGTGAAGTATCTTTCTCAAATTGCGATTCCTGTCCATTATTCTTAACTGTTTTCCACACAACCCTTGTAAAAATTTGAATGATCTGCTGAAACTTTCTGTTATTTTCCTCATACTGTTCTTCCACATCACGTTCAAAAACTCTACTTTAGTAACCAAATTTGTAAAGAAGGACAAAATTAACCAATTATGATATGCTCCTTAAACAACTTAACTAATAAAATTTCAGACAACAATTGGTCCAAATTACATTACAAAATTTTGTATTAGCATTAGGTCTCTCTCTCTCTCTCTCTCTCTCTCTCTCTCTTTCTTTCTTTCTTTCTTTCTTTCTTTCTTTCCTTTCTCTTTCTCTTTCTCTCGCTATTTAGCCTCCGGAACACCGTAAGGTATTACTACAGAGGTTGTATGTGAATGGAGTGGATGTGTCAATGGATGAATGTGTCTTGTATAATCTCAGGTTGACCACCAAAGAATAACGGTATCCAGTAAGTATTAGGTCAGTTTCATTCAGCTGCACAATCATTTATTGCACCAGGTGGGTAAATTGTATACACAAAGGGTTTTTATTATTTTCATTTTCTAATTATACAGCTGAGCTACAGAGACAACTAACTTTTCTTGAATTTGTTTTTCCATACTTAACATTCCCTGAAACATATTTTTGATTGTATTTTCTTTGTTTCAGAGACTTGACCTTATAAAAAAAAAAACATGAGTGTTCCAGCTGGTGATGTTGAAAAGGGAAAGAAGGTACAAATTGTTTTAAATATATGTTAAAATTAGAATTTCGTTTAATATTATACTCAAACTATTATCTACACCATTACGATGAAATTCTTAAAAGTATAAAATTCCATTAAGAAAATGTTTGTTTTCAGTGTTTTATAATATTTAAACGCGTAGCTACATAAAATATCCTTAAACCAATCAAACATTTTAACAATAATTAAAGTGAAAAACTAACACCATTAAAATTATTTGTTTTTCTGGCCCACTTAATTTATTGTTGTAAACTTTAAAATTATTTTTCTTTGCTATATTTCATTTGATCTTATAAACATTTTTACTTTCCCAGAAATTGTAAAAATATATAATAGAGGTACAGCATTGTAATGAGTAAAAATGACCATTTTTCAAATTTTTGTATTTCTCAACATCGGAAAATTTCTGAGTTAAGTTTTTTTTTTATCTATGTCTTTGTCTCTTGTTTCTTAGTGCCTTGAAATGGTTTTGGGTACCATCATCGAATTTTGTTTGGTAAAATGTGAATTAAAAGATTATTCTGTTACATTTTTTGTAAAAATATTGGTTAGTATATCTTCTACCCAAAGGTCAATTTTATGAAAATGTGGCAATCGATTCACAAGAAGGTCCTCCGTCTCCGCAACAATACACAGCCGCATACAGCAGTGTAGACTCATAATAAAATCACTACAAGTCATCGGACACTACTTGAAATTGTTGTCATCTTGTGATTTCAAAATGTATGTTTGCTGAAGAAATCTTTACAAGACGAAAGGTTCAAAAACAATGCTGCAGTCTAGCATTATGTCGTCTCGGCTTTTCATCCGGAGGTCCCGGGTTCGAATCCCGGCCAGGCATGGCATTTTTTCACACACGCTACAATTCATTCATCTCACCCCCTCTGAAGATATACTTAATTGTGGTTCCGGAGGTTAAACAAAAAAAAAAAAAAAAGTCTAGCATTATGTGCGCAATCAGGATGTTAGGCAGCCATCTTGTTTTTTTATAAAGGGATCAGGAAGCTAGCTATCCAGTGAAGAAATATGTACTTCTGCTATATATAGAAAAATAAAGTAATTTATTTATAATTTTATCTAAATAAGCCTATATAAATAAATTCTGGTTTATATTTGATTGACCCTCACATTAACATCATTATTTTTGGTTTTTTGTTTCTAAGAAAACTCTAAACAACTTTGGATGATGCTGCTAGTTCTGTCATGTATTTTTAATTTTTGATTTCAGGCCCGATGAGTATTCTTTTCAATTTAACTTCACTTTTTGAAAATTCTGAGTTAAGTTTTTAAACCATGGGCCTTCCCCGTGGAAGGCCCATGGTTTAAAAACTTATCTAATTCTTTCAGAAGATTCAATATTACTCATTCTTTTTTTATATAAAAGTGGTAAAGTATCTCCATGAGACTCAATAAGTGGTTGCGTTTTTTAAGTTTTTCTATCCCTAAGTAAAAATGTTTAATTAAATCTTGAACCATTAGTATCCCATAAACACAACAATATCAGTGTTTTGTAAAGCCACACCGTTACCAAGAAAAAGCCCAATAACTTTAAGATCATTACAGATTCATCATAAGCATTCATCATACTTTATATACTTCAATATGTTTCCTTCATTTTTACAGTATGACCTACTAATATTGAAGTAAATGCATTTGAAAAAACTGTTTTATGTGTGTGTAATGGAGATGTGGTTGAGTATTTGATATTTTTGGTATGAATTTTTTATCTTTTGATGTAATTGTTTCTACAATAGTGTCAGTAGAACCTTCATTAAAGTCTGAAATTTCTTGCCAAAAAACTAGTGGTGTTAGAATTTATGATAAATCTTCACCATGAAGTTCTGATTTCAGTTGATGTAATATTTGAGTACATTATACTAGTTTTATTATTATTTTTTTTTTTTTTTTTTTTTTAAGTAAACCAGTGATGTTAGCAGTATTGTTAAGCAAAAGTAGAATCACAATGGTCCAATTAACCACACTTAGACTATCACACAAGACTATAATTCATTCACATTCATACATATCATCCTCTAAAGTAATACCTTATGGTAGTTGCGGAGGCTAAAATAGAAAAAGAAAGAATCATAATGATTTATGTTTGCTCTCACCAAATCCTTAGTATTTCAAAGGTCAGATAATCAATTTTTTCCTTGTAACCACCATGTTAGTTTAACATTACAGCTTGCTATATCTAGAATCTGATTTTATCTTCGTCTCCCAAAGAATAAGCAGAATAGGTTATAAGCAGTTTTCAGTAGTGTTGTTATTGGTTTTTGATGACTTTTCAAGATGAAGTCCCTGTGAACATAAAAAAAGGAGTTACCTGAAATAGATTTCTACTTACTCAGAAAGTGAATTGTTTTATTTTGTTTTTAAGTTTAACCCCTTCTTTGTAATATTTACTCCTGACAAATTGTGTGGTTTTGTAGGTTTTTGTTCAGAAATGCTCTCAGTGTCATACTGTTGCCAAAGGGGACAAACATAAGGTTGGACCAAACCTCCACGGATTAATAGGTCGTAAAACAGGACAGGCACCTGGATTCACATACACAGATGCTAATATCAGTAAAGGTAATCTATTATATTATTTTTTTAACAGATTCAAAAGAATTATGGTGTTAAAGTTAACTTACTATTTGTTCAATTAAACAGCGGCTAATTAATGTCTGTATTAATTAAAAGAATTCATTGTTAATGTATTTTTTATAACTTTTCATTTTGCTATATATAAATTTCCTTTATGAAGATAGTTAAGAACTTTTATTCTGATATTTTACTTCTTAAATAGTAATCTGTATGAAACAAAAGTACATAAAAATGTATGTTTTTTTATGTTTTACTATCAAGCATAGTGATTCTTTTTAGATAAATTCTTTGGTAATTACTTAAAATGTTGTCTACAGAAAAGTAATTATTATTTTTGTAAATAAAAGGAGCTTGGTTATTCTTTGATCATTTGATTTTATTAGATAAGAAATCAAGCAAAATTATTGGTTTTCTCTTTAAACTTCATTTATCATCCTGAAGGTGTTCTTTGTGTACAGGTTATTAGTAGAAACCTGCAGTAATTATAAATAAAATTAATTGATAAAAATATTGATACAATTAATAAAAAAATAATAATAAACATGAGTTATTTGGTAAATAACATCCTTGCTTTCAGCTTTATTACCTTTCAAAGTGATTGTGTAAGATGATTTAACCTCACTTTCCTTCCAGGTGATAGAGCATTACAGTCCAAATTTTGATTATATCATTTAGGAAATTTATAAAGAATCATGAACTTTGTCTTCAGTTATCAAATTATGGCTTGTTATTTACATTCTACAATAAGAAAATAAAAACAGTTAAGGATTATGTTAAACTTGCTAGATAGCAATAATAGTATCCTTCCAGGTGAAAGAGCATTACAGTCCAAATTTTGATTATATCATTTAGGAAATTTATAAAGAATCATGAACTTTGTCTTCAGTTATCAAATTATGGCTTGTTATTTACATTCTACAATAAGAAAATAAAAACAGTTAAGGATTATGTTAAACTTGCTAGATAGCAATAATAGTAGTTAGTGTTTAATAAGTTATCAGTGTAGTTCGTAACAGCTACATAGATATGGTTTCATTAAGGTAAAAATAACTCAATATATGAACAACTCAGAATAAGTACAATGCTAAGTTAAGAGTTCAGAGGAGGTGGTTCATATTTATCACTTAATATATTATTTGTTAGTTATTTGAAATCCTTATTATATTTCATTTTCATAAGATTAAAAATTTCTCTTCATCCTTGATACTTGAGATTGTGAACCTTTTGTACACTTTAAATAGAAAATGTAATTATCAGACAGTTCTCAGGATAAGTCACCATCCTGCTGAACTCCAAAAAATTGGGACTTGCTTCATTGCTAGAAGTAGGTGTCAGGATGGCAGTACATTTAGAAAACATTCAATGGCTAATATAGTTTTCATGGTGCCTATCCAAGGAAGAAGGTTAGGAAAGAGGATGATGGAAAAAATTATCAACTCCTGTAAGGATTGCATCTAATTAGGATTGTGTATTTTAATTATTTTTTGTTAAGTTGTAATTTATATAGTTGTTATTCTGTTAAACTAATTTGGTTTTAAAGAATTTCTTAAAACCACTTTTTGCCTTTATTTTACTTATTGACTTCAGAATCTATTTATTATCTAATTATTCCATTATTTAATTTCAATTCATTACTTTTAAATTGATTCCAACATTATCTTACAACATAACCTCCTAATCCTTTTGGATCTTCAACGTAAGTATTGTAATTTTTTTTTTCTGTACGATTAAATGTTATTTTATGTATTTGTTATTTAGGTATTACTTGGAATAAGGATACACTTTTCATATACCTTGAAAACCCAAAGAAATACATTCCTGGCACAAAGATGATTTTTGCTGGTATCAAGAAGCCACAGGAACGTGCAGATCTTATAGCCTACCTAGAACAAGCAACAAAGTAATTACAAATATACTATTTTTAAAGTGCAAGCTATTAAACTGTAGTGAAAGAAGTATTTAATTGTATGACCCGAGGGCCAAGCCAAATGTTCTATGACCGAATGAAGCTGGACTTTATTTCTATTTCCTGATGTATTACATCAGGGTGTTCAATATTTATTTACTTTAATGTACTGTAAAGTGTATATTTAATGTGTTTAAATTATTTTGGTTCCTTGTTGTTACTAATTAAAAAATTTGAATGTTTAATTATATTTATTTTTATTCCCTTTTTCCTTAGATATATCATTACATTAATTATTTACAGATTATTTTATACTGTAATTGTTTATAAAATGTTATATATAGATATAAATAAAATAAGACAAAACTTCAATTTAGCAAAAGTAATCATAATGAATTCCACCCTTAAAAATCCTTGATTTGATAAATCATGTGTTAACAGTATTTTTCTTCTGTCGTATTTTTTGTTATTAAGGTTTGAAAATTTGTCAACAGTTTACAAGAACTTACCAGTGCAGAAATGGTACAAAAGAAATGTTTGTGAAATTGCTGACAGTAATGGTAATAGTTGAGCTTTTTTTTTACATATACCAAAGCATATAATGTAAATTTTTTTTTAACTTTTGGGACCACCATTAGATATTTCAACAGAGGATGGAGATGAATGATTTGTGCGTCTGTGAAAATGCCATCCGAACCCGGGATCTCTAGATGAAAGGCCAAGGCACCACAGATGCAGACATAATGTAATGTTTATACAAATTTTATGTATCACATAAAATATATGTGATTATAACCTCATCTATTCTCAGGTTTTTCCTTGCATCAATAATAATAATTTTGGTTATTTTCTGATATCTATAGCACATACATTGAATTAGCTGAATTACTACCTAATCCAGTTTTTTATTTTTGAGAAATGTTACTGGTCCAACCAGTCGAAAAAATATTTTTTTAAAAACAATTAACAATTTTTTTTTATCAGCTCATCTTTATTTATAGTTTAAACATTGATAATTTAAAACTCATGGTACACCTATTTAGCAATTAATATTATTCAGATTTCATCCATGCTATAGCTAGATTTATTTGTACTGAGCATAATTTTTATTGTTTCATGCCAAAGATTTAAACTGGAGATATTTTTAACAATACTATTTCAGTTGTTCTATGGAAGCATATTTATGGTTTCTATCTTACAAATTTTAATTGCAGAATGTTGTAATTTTTAAACAGTGATCATTTATAATTTAAAAATCATGGTGCTTATACAGTAAAATTTTTTTACCGTATATTAACATGAATAAAAAAATTTCTCCATAAAAAGTAACAAAAATTTTACATTGAGCATTTGTGATAAGCAAAACTATATTTACTGTGTTTCAATTTATCAAACTATAAATTAGCACAAAATTTTATTATGAAGAAATATCTATACATTTCACTAGAAACTTTTTAAGTAGATTCATACAGAAGTGATTTTGAGACTAAAATTACCCGTATTCATTTCCTTTAAATTGGATCCACTTAAACAATTAGCAAAGTTATAACCACTGCAGACTATTAATAGCATTATATATATATATTTGGTAATGAGTATGAAGTTACTTAATTTTATAATATATCATTTTAAATTCAATAGTAGTTTGTTTTTTCCCCAAATTACTTTATGTTAGTGTTGAAATTTGTCTTTAAATAATAAAAGAAAATCATTTTTTTTTTTACTTATTAATCTAAATCTTAATTGAAAAAAAAACTCCCATTAAATTACTTTCCCAAATGGAATATATAAAAAAAATTACAAAATGAATCATATTCTTTTTAACTAACGATTTTTTTTTTTATAATCATTCTGTATAAAAGGAACGTCAATTATCAAATTGGGGTTACCAGTCATCACATGCTTTTCAAGAGATAAATTTCAGTCAAAAATGTTTATAATCTGACCATAAAATAGTCACAAATTAAGTATACAGTTATTGTGCATTATGTGGACATAAATTAATTTGAAAATAAATATCATTAAGAAGTAATCCCACATTATCAGTTACAGGTAGCAGATAATTATAATACATATAACAGTTAGTAAATAAAAAAGACTATAACAGTAGTTAAAGCATGAAAAGGATTGTTGCAGAAAGAAAGTGTAATATATCAATTTCTTTTTTTTAACTATTTAATCACATAAAAGTGTAAATTTATTTTCAGGAAAGTAACACAATATAGTCTAAGATCCGACAGCTGATTTCTCAGGTGTGTTTTTAATGAAACTCTATTTAAATGAATAATTAATGATAATTTAATACATTACTCCCAGATTTCCTAGCAAAAATTAGCCGCAGTTACCTTTAATTAAATATATTGTAATTAATTTATTTTAATGAATTGCGCTATATTTTTTTTAGATGAAGAATTAAACAAATAGTTTCCAGCTCTCAGTCAGCCGCAACCTCCAAGTTGCCAGATGTAAACAGGTACGTTATTGTTTTTTATTTACATTCATCATGTTTTTCAATAAAAGTGTATACTAAATTGAAGTTTTAATTTTTTCTGTACTTGATAACATATGGTTGACCAAAAAAAATGATCGCAAGTAGTTAACAATATCTGAACTCATTACTTTGGATGAATATGAGCGAGACAGAATGAATGAGTATGCTGCTTCATATTGTAAACAAGAACACAGCATGACCATTGTATGTACAGTATGTTTATTTTGTTTTTGAATAAACATTTTTACAATCAATTTTAGTAATTAGTTCAAATAATGGCAACCACTACTTGCAGTCATTTTTTACAGGCAACCATGTATAGAAAAAATTAAACTTCAGGTTAGTATATAATTTTATTGAAAAACACGATGATTATAAATAATTAACAATAACATACTTGATTACATGTGTCTGACAGAGCTGGCAACCATCTTTTATTTCCTTGTACAAAGTAAAGGAAGTATTGTGATTACAAAAAATTTCATATTTCAATGGGAATATCCATTTTGATCATCCCCGAATCTAATTTGACTAGTTTAAGCGCAACTTATATATGTACATACTTATGTATCTTGCATAACTCAGAAATGATTAGCCATTGGATGTTGAAATTTTAAATTAGCTTTGGACTGTTGTGTATCTTCCCTTTTGATTGCAATCGATTTAACCATAATCCCAAGAAATTTGGATTTTGGACTATTTCTTAACTTCAGTAACAAGCCCTCATCGAGAGCTTTTCAACAATGTATTCTGGAATTTGTGTAATTGCCTACATTAAGTTAACTACATACAAAATGACTGAAAGTTAGACCCTCATAAAAACAATGTATACAGTGAGGTATACATGCCCAATCTTAAATAAATTGCAAAAATTTCTTTTAATTCATTACTCCTCTGATATTGTCTGACAATATTCTACCTAAGCTGGAGTTGATCATCATTTTGTTAATTTGTTTTTTGTTGCCAATCAATTAATCACTCTTTGTTTTGACATAATTCTTCTGATCTTAATGTGTTTACACATTCTCTAGTTTTCAAATTTTTTCTCTTTTATTCTTCATCCTCTCTTAATCTTTTTATTCTTTTGTTAGTCTTAATGTTTTCTTTCACTTTATATTTATCAACTTCTCACTTTCTAATGAAATAAGTTTAAATGAAGTGCAGCAAAAAGTGTATATGTAATGTACAATTGTAACTATATGTAATTAACCAGATGTACAGTGAAGTCATGAAGTGTCCACATCAAATTTTTTTTATATACTTCACATTTTCTTTCAATTAACGACTAATTCACTTAAAAAAAATATAGTTTCAATTCTTTAAATTAATTACAATATATTTAATTAAAGATTATTGCAGCTAATTTTTACCGGCAGTAAAAATTATTAGTTTTTTATTAAATGACCATTAATCATTCATTTAAATAAAGTTTTATTAAAAAAAAAAACAGATAACTGCAGTAATCAGCTGCCAGATCTTGTACTAATAATAAATATTATTTTTAATCCTATATTGAAAAACTGTTTGTTTATTAAAAGCGAAATGTATGTGAAGGCTAAACTATTTATTTCTAATGTAATGAATAATATTTCTTTTAAAATATTGCAATTTAATTATTTTCATGAGTTAGTTTTGTTTTTTTTTCATTAAATTACAATTATAAACACTTTCTTCATAATGGCTTATAATTATGTCATTAATCAGTATATAAAGAAAAACAAATTCTGTTTGTTATCAAGGTAATAAAAATAATCTATCCATTTTAAATAACCAGTTTATTTCCTTGAGAAATAAATGACAAATAAATTTAATGCTAGGAAACCATATATGTCCACTGTACAAATCAGAGGCAAGATTTATTGGTGTTGACACACACAAAAAATTAACTTTATTGAACATTATGGCCAGTTAATTGTTACATCTATGAGTCCCCTAATTAAAATGAATAATTTATTTAATGTTAGAAAGTCGTATTTATGTTACTATATAAAATTCCATCACTATGTACAGGTATATCACAAAATTGTCTCAGGACTTTCATAACCTATTCTACTTGTGAAATTAATGGAAAAAGTACGTATAAACGTGTCGTAAAATGCCTTGTTTCCGAGTTATAGTTATTGAATGATTTCACTCAGAGCCAAAGAAGAGATGGAAAATTAGAATTTTATTTAGAAACAGTACGCTAAACCAAGTTGCATTACACATACCAGTTTCTAATTTTCAAAAAAATTAATACTTTCTTGGCTCTCTTTTGTTGTTCTTTTTAGTTAGTCAAAGCTGTCCGTAAGTGGCTCAGTCACACCCATAATGCAGACAATTAATTCCTGAACCATCTGTAGATGCAAAAATGTAAATGTGTTAGATCAGTTAATCTTGATGGCTAGAAATTTGGATCTCTGGGACAGATCCATTTCTCAGGGAAATTATGATTTAAGTGAGTGAAAAGGACACAAGAGAATTGGGGAAGCATGCTATCATGCTCTCTTTTTCTGTTTAGCCTCCTGAACAACCACAAAGTAATGGTATTGCTTCAGAGGATGATATGTATGAATTTAAATGAAGTGTAGTGTTGTACAGTCTCAGGTCGACCATTCCTGAGATGTGTGGTTAATTGAAATCCAACCACCAAAGAACACCAATACTCTTCAAATTCATATAAAAGAAAGACTATCTGATTTGCGATGACGAATTTAACCAGTAGACCTACCCGGTGGGTTATGCCATCATTTTCGAAAGTACTTGTAAAGATGTCTGTTTGTACTTCACCATTTGCAGAACTTCAGCCAATAAGTTTACACTTGGTATTTAATATGGTATCTCCTGGATGTAGATGTTGAACTGGCTGTTTATGATAAGGATAAAGCTTGTTTTGTTTAAGTGTCCTCCAAGTTATTGAATGCAAAACTATGATCAGAAAGATGTCATGAACTGCATCAATAATAGCATTGTGGACAGTTCATTTGTAGCTGAGCTGGTATGAATACTAGGTAGTGAACCTGTTTCCCAAAGATAGTGAAAATTCATGCTAACAAAATTAATATCATATCTATATATTCCTCTGCTGTAAATAAGTACAGCGTTACTTAAAAGGCATTGATCACATTAAAATTAAAAACTTGCAGAAAACCTTCATCTAACGACAGTTCATATACCCAATATACTTAATGTACTTTACAGAATGATTTATGCAGTATTACATATTGATCAGCTGTTGTTAATTATTACCAACTTTGAAATAATTTGTTATTGTATTTCTATTACTGATAAAAAAAAAATTAAATATGTTTTTTTTACAATTGTTGTAATTTCCAGTCTTTTTTTAATGTTTAATCATAAATTTTGTTTTTACAAATTTTTCACATCGCCAAAAGAGAATTTGGTTTTAGTTTGTAATAAATATACTTTTTGGCAAATGGAGGGAGTAATGTACTGTTTCTAAATAAAATTGAAATTTTTCTAACATTTATTAACAAAGTTGTTTTACTTAAAACCTAAAAAAAAGGGTTTTTTTCCCTAATTTATTGGTTCACCCAAGATTTCCCAAAAACTACTGCAGATACTGTTTTGGGGCCTATTTTAGCCAATTTTTCAGGTTAATAACCAAAGAAATTCTGAAGTTTAATAACCAACTAAAAATTCATTACAACCTCATTTCACTACTTTAGGTTGAAATCTGAGCAAAATCTTTTAGCTCCATTATTACAGAAGGTTGCGTTGACCTTTTAGGTCTTCCTGTTAAACCTTCTGACATAAACTTCACAGGCATTACTTTGTCTCCTGCTCACGTTCAAGGTTCTGTTAACCTACGCATTCACGCAGAAGAAGCCAACATTATTCTCACTTCCAACACTTACGCTTTCTGCCATTTCTGGTAATTTGCCAAATAAAGGCCTTCCATCAAGTATTAGACAACATTACAGCAAATTAAATTTAGCTGATCGCAGTTTTTCCGTTGTGTTCCTATCGAGTGCCTTATTGGCGGTGATCTCTTCTTAAATGTTCTTGTTAGTGACCCCATTCAGCACTTTCCTAATTTACCGTCAGCTACGAATACCATTTTCGGCTAGATAATCTCCGGCTGAGGTGGTGGTTTCGTGCTCGATGTTCTACGTCTTCGCAGAAGATATCGGACACCGGCCATTAAAATGCGGTTAATTGCCGATGTGAATGTCCCTAGGGGCATTGGCATCGGCGGCATCCCCCGAGGTCGTTTGATGACTGTGGTGTTATCAGACCGAGGTAAAAGACGACCTCCGGTAGAGCCCATCAGGGCTAGTAACGGAGGGGGTGGTTGTGGCAACGGTAACGCCACTTGGCGGGCGTTTTTCCCCTCGGAGGGGAACTCGGATGGATAATCTCCGGCAACTATTCACACAATCATGCGCCATCTCCTTCGACTTCTTCACTGTTTATTACTGAAAATCCTTTTGACGGAATTTTTAAAAAATTTTGGGAAGTTGAAGTTGTTTCTATTGATATTCCTCCATCTCATCATGATTCCTATACTGAAGAATTATTTCAAAATACTACTCAGGGAAGGTACCAAGTAGCCTTGCCTTTCAATCCTGATGCAACACCTTTGCGTTTCAATCGTAATCAATCTTTCCGTTCCTACAAGGCTCTCCAGAGTCGTGTTAACAAAAATCCAATCCTAGAGAATAAATACACTGAATTCATGAGTGATTATGAAAATTCTGGTCATATGTCCCCAACCTCCCATTCTGTAAATTATGTCATTCCGCATCACTGTATTTTCAAACGTTCCGATCCTAATGGAAAGGTTCGAGTAGTTTTAAACGCTAGTTCTCCTGATTCCTCTTGGCTTTCTTTAAATGAGTCTTCAAACCGGTCCCAAGCTACAAAATAATTTATACCTTGTCATCAATTCCTTAAGTGTTCACAACATTATCATCACTACGGATTGCAAACAAATGTACAGACAAATTCTACTCCGTCCTTGCGATCGCAAGTTTCAGCATATCTTTTGGACTCCTCCATTCTCCAGTTCCGTAAAAGAGTACGAACTTAACACCGTAACTTATGATATGAAACCTTCAGCTTATTTAGCATAGCGTGTGCTTAAACAAGTAGTTTGCGATGAAGGAAGTCAGTTCCCGTTAGCTTCTCATGCGTTGTCTCATCATACTTACGTAGACGATCTCGTCACTGGCGCTTCCGATGTAGCTTCTGCCCAGCTTTTAATAGACCAACTCATCTCCTTACTTAAACGAGGTGGGTTTGAACTTCGTAAATGGTCTTCCAACGTTCCCTCTCTGCTTTCCAAATTTCCACAAGATTTTCTAGAACCTTCCACTGTGACCTTTGACTCTGATGATGGCTTTCGAGTTTCAGGCATTCAGTATTCTCCCGTGACAGATAATTTTACTTTCCATGTTTCTCCTTTCAAGGGTGATCTTACCAAAAGAAGCCTGTTATCTTATATTGCCAAGATTTTCGACCCTTTAGGTTGGCTTGGCCCTGTTACGTTTTCTTTCAAATTGATCATGCAACAGCTTTGGCTTGCTGCATGTGAATGGGACTCCCCTGTTCCTGACAATGTTTTTCAAGAATGGAATAGTGTTTCTAATGATATTCAAAGCAAATCCACTATTAAAATTCCTCGTCATTTTAATTCTCAGTCCAACAAACAACTCTTATTTGGATTTTGTGACGCCTCTATAAAGGGTTATGCTGCAGTAGTATATCTCTATTCCGATCAATCTTCTTCCTCACCTCCTACCCTCCAATTGGTAGCTTCTAAATCTCGTGTAGCCCCGCTTAAAAGAATTTCTATCCCTCGTTTAGAATTAAATGCTGCTCTTATTCTTGTTAAGTTAACTAACTCCTTAATTCCTTCCTTTGCTGATCTTGGTGTCTCTGATTATTTATTATTCACTGATTCTACAATTGTATTGTCTTGGCTCCGCACGCCTATTTATTCTCTTGACGCTTACACTTCCAATCGTATTGCTCAAATTAATGACTTAGTATCTCTAGATGTTTGGAATCATGTCCCTTCCGGATCCAACGCCGCTGACCTTGCTTCGCGCGGCACTTCCCGCATCTCAGCTTGTTTCATGTGTCACTTGGTGGCATGGCCCAAAGTCTTTTCGAAAACCCTTTACCAAGTTATTCTTTAATAAGAATATCTCAATAAGAAAATCGATGTTCCTGTTCTCAATATTTATGATTCCCGTTGTCAATAAGGACATTTCTCTAGTTACTACCTCGTCTCCTGTTGAATTTAAATCTGCCGTATTTACTGATCGATTTTCTTCGTTTCTTCTTTTGCAGCGTGTCATGTTTTATGTATTGTTGTTTATAATTAAAGTTAAACGCTCGTCGTTCCAGTCTCGTTTGCTTAATCATCTCAGTGATATTGCTCCGGCTAATAATCTTC
>JAAAKQ030509695.1:0-19798 GCA_010016005.3 Zanna intricata
GAATGTTAAAAATCAGATGGGTGGATAAAGTTACAAATGAAGAGGTTTTGCTGAAAATCGATGAAAAAAGATGCATTGGGAAAAATATAATTAAAAGAAGAGACAGACTTATAGGCCACATATTAAGACATCCTGGAATAGTTGCTATGGTATTGGAAGGACAGGTAGAGGGGAAAAATTGTGCAGGCAGGCAACGGTTGGAATATGTAAAACAAATTTTTAGGGATGTGAGATGTAGGAGGTATGCCGAAATGAAACGATTGGGACTAGATAGGGAATCTTGGAGAGCTGCATCAAAGCAGTCAAATGACTGAAGACAAAAAAAAAGTCCTGACCAAGCGGCTTGATGTTATTCTTACTGCTGAGACACATCTCTACCGACTGAAACTATTTCAAAAATGGACAAGCATATGAATCATCAGATGCTGAATGTACTTGACAATAGTAAAGAAGTAAAATGATTTAGGAGTCTACTTGTACTGGTTCTCGCCGATCATTGACGGCGACGCCAGAGGGATGACACAATGATAATTTTGTTAAAAATAGATATAACTTTTAGAATTTATACTTTTTTTTATCTGACTTTAATATTTATGACTGCTTGGATGGTTTTAATACATATATATTTTTTTTATTACTTGCCGTTATTAATAACTTTGTTTTTGTTAACTAACTGCTTCATTTGTACCATGAGAGGTAATCCATATTATTAATACAGTATTTGAGGTGCGATATCTTTGGGTGGTTTCCTGACAGGTTACTTAACCAAATATTTTACTTTTCGTCGCAATCCTTTTTGTGACCGTCTGTAAAAATAAATAACTCAAAATAAAGCAATTTAAAAAATCATGAAAATTATTCAGTTCAATTAAAAATCATTTTTCAGAGTTTTATTTATTTAATAATAATTTCATATGTTTCATTGGAATATAATATCTATAATAATTTTCTTTTAATTAACTTTCTTAATTAGTATTTGTTAATTTTTATTTAATTATTGCGTTTTTTATTTAACTTCTTTACTTTATCGAACTATTCCCTCAGTATCTACTGATAGTATTGTTTTATAGTCTAAATTGCCATCCATTTTAAATTTTGAGAAAATATGCCAACAGTCTTTGATCATTTTCTTATTTTGAAATTTTTTCATTAACTCTTGCTTTGTATAGTAATAATTATTCTTTTTTTTTTTTTTATCTTCAGTCATTTGACTGGTTTGATGCAGCTCTCCAATATTCCCTATCTAGTGCCAGTCGTTTCACTTCGGTATACCTCCTACATCCTATATCCCTAACAATTTGTTTTACATATTTCAACCGTTACCGGCCTGCACAATTTTTTGCTATGTACCTGTCCTTCAAATATTAAAAGCGATTATTCTAGGATGCCTTAATATATGGCCTATAAGTCTGTCTCTTTTTTTAACTATATTTTTCCAAATGCTTCTGTTTTCATCGATTTGCCGCACCACCTCTTTATTTTTCATTTTATCCACCCATTTGATTTTTCACATTCTCCTGTAACACCACATTTCAAAAGCTTCTAATCTTTTTTTCCCAGGTAATCCGATCGCCCAAGTTTATTTCCATATATGGCTAAGCACCAAACATATACTTTCAGAAATGTTTTCCTGACGTTTAAATTAATTTTTGATGTAAGAAAGTTATACTTCTTACTGAAAGCTCGTTAAGTGACTGAAATCTAATAATTATTGTAAAAAAAACATATGTGGGTGCCTTTAGTTTAAGCATACCGAGGTAATCAAAATGTAAACATCTTTTATGTATTGAATATTATTTATTTAATGACAAGATTTATATAATTTTTACATTATATCCACTCTCTTGAATTCATTCTACAAATCATAAACAAATATAAAATTAAAATTAAAGGATTTCATATTTTATTGAATTTATGGCTCAAAACCTTTGGGGGAATATGACAAATAAATTTTTGAATGAACCAAGTCTGTAGTTGCTATACGTACCGAGAAAATCGCAGACATATATTGCATTAATGAAACACGTAGCCGCCATTTTTCACTTCGCTACGGCCGATGGTTAAAAATGGAAAACAAGCAATCTATTTTAATTTAAATAAATAAAAATTAATCTAAGAAAATCATCCTAAAAATTTTTTCTGTATTTGTTAATACTAGCTAGTACTAAAAATTACGTATAAGTAAATAAAAAAATATTATAACGTGTTATATGAGTTATTTGAAGTATCACTTACACATTTATTATATTTATTTTGCTTTTATAGTATATACTTACTTCAACAGTTATTGATTACTACTCCAAACGCAAGTTCTTCATTCATTTCACTACGATCTAATAAACGGGAAAAAATTAAGATTTATAGTCATTAAAAATGTTTTATATTTTATGCAAATAATTATATATATTATTTTATGTAAATAAAAAAATATTATAACGTGTTATGTGAGTTATTTGAAGTATCACTTACACATTTATTATATTTATTTTGCTTTTATAGTATATACTTACTTCAACAGTTATTGATTACTACTCCAAACGCAAGTTCTTCATTCATTTCACTACGATCTAATAAACGGGAAAAAATTAAGATTTATAGTCATTAAAAATGTTTTATATCAATCCAGTAAAGTGTTTAATGACTTTTTGTTTTAAAAATGTTAAAAAAAGAAGAAAGTAATATAAAAAAAAAAGTAACAGTAATAGGGAGGATTTTAATCTTTCTTTGTATTACAACGAATAAACATCGTAACGGATTGCATATATTCCTATAAATACTCTTTAATTCATTCGTGGTTTTACTAAAGAAATAATTTATATAAACAAAGGAAATGCATCATAAAAAGTCTGTATTTATTGATAAAATTATAATTTAATTTTGATTAATTTAATTCGTTAAGAAAAATATAATTTATAAACATCTCTTTCAACATTTTATTTTATATTTCAAAGAAGATTTTATATTCAGAACAACTGTTTCAACTACAAACATATTTACTTAAGGCTATGTTTTTATTAAGAGTAATATTTTAGTAAAGAGTTAATATTAATTTTCGAAATTAAGCGTAACTTTTAAGTTACTTAAAATTAAGCGAACAATTTTCATCTTTATTTCATTTACAAAAAAAGTCTTTTAATGTTAGTAGGAAAAAATATCGTTGTTGATTTAATTAATTGTGCGACATTGATCTGGAGTTGTTCATTTATCTCACTGAGCTATTCTATTTGAAATTTATGGTTAGTAAAAATTATAAATTTTTCACTTATCTAAATATTGAGGAAAGATTTAACCCTCTTTCTAGTTGATAAAAAGTTACTACATTATCGCTGATATAACAAACGGTATTATGTCCTTTAACAAAATTTTCAACTTTTTTTACCTTTCCAAACATATTTTTCCATATCTGTCTAAAAGAAACTACCGACTAACTTTGTAGTTATTAGCATAAAAAAAGAATCTAACACTATACTTTTGTTTCCTTATTACCATATACATTACTTTAGCGTTTGCATTTTTTGATTATGTCTTTTTCCGCTACGTATCTTCTACAGAGAATATCGAACGCACACACTCACGTTTAAATGCGGAATATATTTATTTTGCTTTTCCATCTCTTCTCAGTCGAGTAGCTTAATGTTTGTATGTTCGTTTGCTTTTTAAGAAAAGTTTTCTCTGATTTGCAATGCTCTTCACCCCTTTCGTTCGCTCTATCTCTGTTTTTCGGTAAAAATCACGGTAGAGAAAGATAACATCGGATACGATATTCCAAGAAAGGGTCATACATATTAACCAGTACAATTTTACCAGACCGAGTCACAACTAGGACCCTATCCTTCCCCTTCAGTTACTTCTATGTTCTATAATTCCTGCCGATCAATAGACGCTACGTCTACACCCACTATACATTACAAACCCTACAACTAATCCCCCCACCGACCACAGCCACAATTTCCTCACACCCTTATCTTTCTCCTTAGGGTTAACTTAATCCCATAAACAAACAATAACTTTCTCAGTGTTACATACATGTACCCAGAAAAGAATGAGAATATGTATGGAAGCGTGTGTTTAATCCAAGATAAAATATGTTCTGTTTTAATAATTTTTATACGCTTTAATAAAAAAAATATTTAAAAAAAAATAAAATTTTAATGACAAACATTTAACCAAAAATATTTTAATATAATGTTTTTTTTTTCTATAATCAAAACAACTTCTTAGTGTTCATTTCTCTCATAACGCTCTATTCAGGAATTGACCAAAAAATTATAAAATGAAAAATTAAAGAAGACATTTGCTGAAAATATTTAAGAAAAAAATTACACTCTTTAAGTAAGAATTATTTGTTACAACAATCTTGTTAGATTAGGTTGAAAATTAAAACCGAAGAATGCGTGTACAGTATAACAATGCAAGAAAATGCTTTATGATTTATAAAGATATAAAACGACAATGTAATATAATTTTAAAATTCTTTTATAATTTTAAATAAATTCATATTTTATTTATTAGTAAATGTTTCTGTGTGTTTATGGAATCCTTTTTATTTTTTTAAATCAATCTGCTAATAATCAATTAATTTAACAAATTATAATATAAAATTTTTACTTATAATAGGTCGAACAACAAGAAATAAAATTTGAGATCCAAATTATAAAAGAGTTAGGACAGAAAAGAGTTAACGTTTATTGATTGTTATACCCAAAGTTGTGAAAAATTGTATGTTGAAAACAAAATTTTTCACGAAAAATGACCTAAACTAGATAATAACACGCTATCAGAGTATAAACTAATCCAAGCAAAAAAATTATCTATTCAATACTGAAAAGCAGATCTCGGTGGAAGCAACTTGCAAAGGATTCATCAGAAAGAGAACTTTAAATAGATTTCTATAATAATTGGGAAGGGATCTCCCCCTACAAGGTAGAAATCCCATCAACAAAATAGAATATAACTTAAATTATGTAAGGTATCCTGCCCGGTACTTCAGAAGTTATGAGTTACTATTTGGCACGTACTTAAGAACATTCAATTTTTTTTTTTGTCTTCAGTCATTTGACTGGTTTGAAGCAGCTCTCCAAGATTCCCTATCTAGTGCCAGTCGTTTCATTTCGGTATATCTCCTACATCGTACATCCCTAACAATTTGTTATACATATTCCAAACGTTGCCTGCCTGCACAATTTTTCCCATCTACCTGTCTCTCCAATATCAAAGTGACTATTCCAGAATGCTTTAATATGTGTCTGTCTCTTCTTTTAACAACATTTTTCTAAATGTTTCTGTTTTCATCGATTTGCCGCAACACTTCTTCATTTGTCATTTTATCCTCCCATCTGATTTTTAACATTCTCCTGTAAGACAATATTTCAAAAGCTTCTAATCTTTTCTTCTCAAGTACTCCGATTGTCCAAGTTTCACTTCTATATAAAGCTACGCTCCAAACATACACTTTCAGAAATGTTTTCCTGACGTTTAAATTAATTTTTTATGTAAGCAAATTATATTTTTGACTGAAAGCTCGTTTCGCCTGTACTATTCGGCATTTTATATCGCTCCTGCTTGGTCTATGCCATTCAAAGTTTCTCCTAAATCTTTTTCACTCTCTACTAGAATTACTATAACGTCAGTAAATCGTAGCATCTTAATCTTTTCACCTTGCACTGTTACTCTGGTTCTAAATTGTTCTTTAACTTCATTAACTGCTAGTTCTATGTAAAGAATAAAAAGTAACGGGGATAGGGAGCATCCTTGTCGGACTCCCTTTTTTAAGACAATTTAGTTGAATTTTTTTAACTTTAACAGAAAACCAAAAAACGACTAGATAATCTAGAAAAAAAAATACAATTTAGAAAGAATGAAAATAATTTTTACAAATTAAATTAAGTTTTAAACAGTATTAGTAACTGCTAGTTCTTGTCATGATTATAAAGCTTTTTTTTTTCTTTGTTTAACCTCCGGAACCACCTTTACTAGGATTTGAACCTTGGAACTCTCAATTTCGAAATCAGCTAATTTGCGATACCGCTTTAACCACTAGACCAGCCCTACTATTTTATAAAGCTGTAGTAAATAATCCGATTCTTCTAGACCATTCCTTATCCACTTGATACCTCGAAGCTAATAAATGACACAACAGAAAAGTTATTTGTGGTTTTTAACTTAATTCCACGATAACTATTTTCATACACTCCCTAAAATTTCTTATTTTGGCCTCTTTATATGGTTATGATCTATACCCAGTCTTGATATAAACGCAGATATTGGTAGGTTTCGCTACGTCTCTACGCTATAATTCTCATAATCGAAAATATCTATCTTTATAATACGGATAAAGGATCTTTATAGTACAAATATTATTTATTTACACTATTTATAAAAAATTGTGTTACATATTTATTTTTTTACGCTATTTAGATCTAGCTTTATAACTTACTAATCGCTTAAGTACTTTAAAATTACAAAATATACTTAAAATTTTGAAAATATATATACGAAATTTTAGAAATGGCATCTTAAACGTTTAAACTATTTAGAGGGGTTTATTATATTCAGGGGAAATTAATTAATTTAAACAATAATTAAAACCTGAATCACGAACATTATTTTTATATATGCAGTTAAATTTCCTGTTTGCATTCTAAAATGATGTTACACAGTAAGTGTTACGAGCATTGTGCAGTAAGGATCCTTTACATCCTTTGTTGGTTTTTATTATTCGAAATGAAATAGCCGAGAGGGAAAGTACCAAGCAAGGGAGACGAATAGAGAGTACAGAGAACATGCAGCGGTTCGGGGTCAGAATTGTATACGTTTTTGAACTTTACTTGGCCTGCAGGGAGAAAAACTCATTTTTGAAGTAGGGAAGGAAAAGTGAGGGAAAATGAGACAGAAAAATAGACAGACAGAGCATTCAGTGTTGACAATGACTTCATGAGGGACTTAAAAGGGATTTCGGATGTTTCAATCTCCGTTTGCCTTTATTTTTATAAAAACAAGATCTCAGCGCGTTTTATTGCTTTTAGAAGTAGATACAACTACATAAACGTGAACCTAAAAGCACGCAAAAAGAATGTATACTAAGAATTTATAGGATTTACTTATAGTCTTAAATTTAAGTATTTTATATTTTTTATTTTGTTATCAAATAATGGTTAAAATTTTAAATAAAAAAATTATTTAAAGATAAGAAAATTTAGTCACGACGGGAAACTCTTTCCCTAAGTAAATTACATACACTTTTGTCAACCCTAGTTTAATGAAGCCAGACAACATTGCAAAGCTAATGTGGGGAGTTCATTTGCATAACCGATATACAATGACTCCATATTGCAGAATACACAATCTTAGTTACGACTAAAACAACCAGTAGTTGCTCTAACCCTATTCATAATTATTCGATCTAGTGTAACACGAATAAAATAATGTATATTTCAATCAATAAGTAGTTTTTACATCTCTGTATACTTTAAACAATAATGATTTAGTCATAAAATTATTACAATTAATTAAAGTTATTACAGTTAATTAAATTAGAATTAAAGTGTGTAATTGAATTCCCAACCATCTCATAGGAATTCAGTCGTTTTAGGATTGGAAAAAAAATGACAGGTCACCTTTCACACAGTACAAATTTGAAAAAAAATTTGGTTAGATTACTTTGTTTTCAGAATTTATAAAAAATGAATGAATCAGTTACATTTTTTTTTTTTTTTTTGACGATGATGAAGGAATGCCATTCACGCACGCCACCGCGGGTTGTGTCGGGCTCGGACCCAAGACGCTATCCTCCCAGGCTAGCTAACAGGCTAACAGTTTCCGCCAAGATGTTATTAGGCGTAACATATTACAAAAACGATTCTACACTGTTTATAGGAGTAAATAGATACATTATTTAATGCAAGTGATAACTTTCAGCCCTCAGTGACAAAGTTATATTTTTCTCTTACATCTGGAAGGTTCTGAGATAAGATCCCATATACTTGCAACGTTTTCTTACTCTACAAATGTAAATTGTATTTACCTCTATGCGCAAGGCTTTTTATGGATTTTTTTTTATAATGTTATGTTTTAACGTAACAAACAGTTAATTTTGTTTTCAGTAAACATCGAAAAGCTTTCCAGCTGCTCAAAATATTTTTTTCTTTTTTCTTCTTAAGTTTGTGCAGATATATTTATGAATTTGTTTATCAAATTGTATGTATATACATAAAAAAAACAATGATTAAAAAATATAGATTCAATCGTTTATGAAACTTACATATTTGTAATTTGCGCTGGAATATTATTTTATTTTTTATCAAAAGACAATTTTCATTAAAAAGCTGTGACTAATGTTTTAAATTAAATGAAAAATAAAAATTACACTTGACTTATATTTTACACACAACAATAGTTACACAATATGTTTGTTTGTGTATAATGTAAACTGATATTTAATATATATATTTTTCCTTTTGATGAATAAAATTGCATCCATATATTTTGTGATTGTTATTAATAAAATAAACGTTTGAATACTCTGTTAATTGCAATTGCAGAAATTAATTTTTATAGCAATTAACACTGCTTAAAATCAATCATTAATTAATTATGTTGTAATTATAAAGATATTAAATATCCTTTCCGTTTCCTTTTTTAAAGATAGTAATATTGTTCCCTTCTCATATTTTTTCCCTGGGCCAGATCCACAGTTTATCATTGCTCAGCCCAGGGGAGTGTCAAATACTCAAACAGGCCTTCCCGACTACCGGCAGTACGTCCGGCATGACAGATAGGCCCGCCGGTCAGATCTTTTATTTTAATGCCTGCCTGTAACCTCTCGGATAGGGTGATCAGGACCGACTATGTCGTCCCTAAGGCCAACACAATAAGCCGGGGCTCGATCTTTATGCCCTGCCTCTATAAACACCCTTGCCTCTAACACCCCGAAGGGCGTCCTTGCCGAGTCTCGGTCTTAACAGCTTAAGGCTGACGGATCTTTGCTGCCCATCTAGGCAAGCCTAGTTGAATTACGACTCCACAGAGGGCTGCCCATCACTCTCTCGCTACCCAATCCTCCCAGATGATGCAATATCTGGGTCACATTACAAGACATCCTGTCTTCAACGTGAATGATCTTGCATCGGATAACTGCAAGCTGGTGGAGTGGTGGAACACCACTGTTTTAAAACAGCGTATACAACCAATTGTTGATAACTGACAATCTACTGTTATGAACATAATAATTTTAAGTTTTATCTTTGTATTAATTCTTACTTACAAAAAAAATAAAAATTATATCATTAATATAAAATTCTAATCAATAATTCCTGATCCAAAAGCGCTTGGATAATTAATACTCACAATTATTAGTAAGTGGATACTATATTTTTTATATAAATGTTACGGTGCCAAATGTTAAGAAAATTTTAAAAAATAAAAATTTACGTTTTTAAAATAATAAAAATAATTAATAAATAAATGAACAATAGTTACTAAATTCTATTAAAAAACATTTCATTACTCATTAAAGTGAAGTAACTGCATATTAAAAATTATACAGTATCAAGTTCCAAAATCCGTATTGAAGGTAGAAAATCTAAGCACCAAAACTACCAAATCAATTTGTCCCTTGTCTGGTAAACTTTAATAAAAAATTAAATATAATAAATATTTTTAAAAACTAAATCAATATGATAATTTAAAAAATAACTAAACATTATTACTAAGCATATATTCAGTACATATTTATTTCATAAAATTTTCAAAACGCATACCTTACCAACTTATTTTGCTAAAGATTGTTCTTTACATTGGAAGATGACAGTTAAAACCCCAGAGAAATACCATGTGCCATTTCTCCCATACGTTACATCAAAATTATAAACTTTGAGAATTAGGGAAAGAATCTTAATGAGATTGTTTCCAACTTTAGAGCGATCTGGATTTTAAATTTTCCAAATCAGTTATAATAATAAAGAGTATTAATTTTTTAACTATTGCAGTGCTAATTTCACCATTTATTTAGCAATAATCGTTATCACTATTCAGTAGCTATTACTAACTAAATTTTAAGCTATTATAAAATTCAATTACAAATCTGAAGTCTGCTTGCCAGCAAATCAGTAATTCCTTTTAGTACTTATCGTAACTTTTACCCCTCCATGAGCAAACTTCTTCATCCTTTTTTTTACTGCTTTCTCTTTTCTCCATTTTAAATAATAGAATTCTTCTCCTATCTATGTTCTGCATATAGAAACTAAACTTAACTAAGCTTAACCTTTTTATCTATATGTAAACTATAAATAAAATCTTCTTAAAAACTTTTTCACTGATTTTGTATTACTGAAACCAACATTTATTTGCTCTTTTATTATTGTCTGTGCTAGGTTACTGACATTGCACTAAAACATAATATTTTATTATAATGAAACATAAATATGTCATAGAAAAATAAATATATATATATATACATATTTTGTGTATTATTTTTCTGGAACATCTTTTGACTAATCAAAATTTGAACATCTCTTTAACAATTGATAACATTTTGATTAAACCTTAATGAAAATGTTTGTTAATGTCATTCTTCATTTTAAAATTCATACAGTTCTTCAGTTCATGTGCTCAAGTACGACCTCCATTAATACCAAAAGAACAAACTAACTGAGGCTACGTTGCCAAAGCGCCTACCTCTGGTCAAACAACTGCCCCGGCATTCCCTACCCACCCGGGGTTCTACTCTATACCCCCTCAGCCGATCCGCACAAAGCCAGAAAACGGAGGAAGCCAGCCACAATTGTCTATTCACTGCGGGTCTTCCAATTGACCCGCAGATCTAGAAAAGAATCTACTCTCTCGAGTTCCCTAGCAACTCTGGTATGTTCAGCCTTGTACCGGGGACAAACATATAGGACGTGGTCTGCAGTGTCGTCAACCCTACATTCCGAACAAAGTCCGGAGTCCACCAATCCAAACCTAACCAAACTATGCCTGAAGGCAGTATGTCCTGACCGAAACTGTGTGGTGTATCGATTGGGGGAAACCCATCTAATCGCTTTCAAATGTCAAACATCAGGGAAGATACCATGCGTGTATCGACCAGTAGAAGAATCGTTCCACCTAAGTTACCAAGAACCAAAATCTTGGTCTTCTATCTCTCGCATATGCCCTGGAGCAAGAAGGCCATCCTTCTTCGAGATATACCGCATGCTATGCTCTGTAGCCAGGATATCAATTGGTTTTGTGCCGGCGATCACAGAGACTGCCTCTTTCGAGACCGTTCTGTAACCTCCGACAACAGCTAACAGAAGAAGACGCTGGGCTCGTAATAAAATATCCCTATAACCTTGTAATCTCATACGATGAGCCCACACGGGCGCAGCGTACAACATTATAGCCTCGCAGACACCTTTGTAGAGTATACGCATGGTGCAGAAATTCAACCCCGAATCGGAATGAATGACTCTACGAACGCCAAAGAAAGCATCTATCGTTTTCTTTGCGACAAACTGAAGGTGCTCCCTGAAGAGAAGCCTCTCGTCAAGGATAACTCCCAGATATTTCTGAACAAGGACATACCTAACTGAACGATCGTTCATCTAAACTCGCGGGGGGCGAGCCGGATGTAGACGGCCCCTCAAGAGCATCATAGTGATTTTCTCCGCACTGAAAACCATCTTATACTGAAGACTCCGTGTCGTTCGAGTTTCTATCTCCCACCACGAGTTTCCTTCGACCAGCAGAAGCCCGACATCGTCATAAGCGATGACACGGCAACCTCAACCGTATCAGAGAATCCAACTCGATGACCCAGACGAGGGGACCTAGAACACTGCCCAGTGGACTCTTATATACTGATGTTACCCATTCATGGCTACTAATTCAGATTACTACTTAACCATCACAATCTTTCTTCCAAACTGCCAAAGGGAATGTGCCCCGCTGCTTCTAACTAGGTTTCTGATTCATAGGGCAGGAAAATATATTATTAATACAAAATTGAAATAGTTAATTAAGTTATTCTGATTAAGACTGCTGGTATATGCATGAATTACACCTCTGTAATAAAGGATAAATAAATCGTAAAGGTTAGCCAAACAGTCAAGATATCTCTACAGTCTAAATAAATCAAAATAGAAGTAATTTTTTAGAAGTCTATATCACAATATCAGTATCAGTGAAGTATAAGTTACAGTTTAATTAATGAAAATATAATGATGTATTATGACTATGATGTCAGCTAAGATTAAAAACTGATAACTATAAGAGAGATTCAGAAAAAAACTAAATCAAAATGATTTAAAGTTAAAACTGCAAAAAAAAAAACATTTTATAGGTAGAAATTTAAAAAAAAAAAAAGACAAAATTCATTTAAGGAAAAGTAGCCGCAGTTATAGCTGTCAGATTAATTTAGGAAGATACATTGTTAAGTTGTAATTACTCGTATTTACATAACATAGGTAGATCTTGAATTTTTACTGACTAAGGCTTTAACAGCATCTGTTCAAAAGCGTAGAGTGCTCATCAAATGTCTGTTTTCTTGGTATCTGATATTTTATTTAGACATGGTGTTTGTTTTGCTCACATTTGTGAGCTTGTCCAAAAAAGTAGTAGATCAGAAAGTAAGTACATCTTATCTTATCAGAGATTGTAGAGTCTGGAGAATCTAAGCGAAAATCAAGGCAGATTAGAAATGAAAAGGTTGTCGGGAGGGGAGGGGAAAGTTTACAAAATTTTATGCTTGAAATCTTCAGAGGAACATGACAAATAATTCTTTGAAATATCTAAATCAATAGCTGTGATAAGTATCGAGAAAATCATGAACATTCACCCTACAGGTGAAACATGTTACCCCCTTTTATCACTTGGTTATGGACAGGGGTTAAAAATATTCTTCTTTGTGTGACACATCCATTCATGACATATAGACAGTTTTTAAATATTTATTTAGTGTCTGTTTAAGTTTATGAATGGTTTTATGTCAGTAGAGGGTGACAGAACTATTCGGATTCTCTACAGTTAAACCATCAACTAAAAACTGTTGTTAAATCATCTCTACCATTCAAAGATTCTTTCAGTTAAAACAACTGAGATGGGTTTTTTAATTTTAATACTTGAAATTTTATTAGTTCGCTTCCATACATATCAGCATATACCCACAGTCTACATTTTCTAAAACTAAATAGGTGAGTATTTAAGGAAATAATAATAAACAGACTCAAAAGCCTTTTTTTTCCCTTAATTCATTATTGCTAACAGTTAATTTTATTTTTAAATTTCCTTACAGAAGTGGATACTCCTTTATAAAAATTATTAAAATTATTATTTTTAGGTAGTCTTAATAATTACAAGGTCTGACACAACACTTTTGCTTTTTACATATCAAACCAGTTGTGTCCAATAAAGTCTCATATAATTCCAACACTTACATAACCTATGTTTTGTTGGAATTATACTCTATCTGTTTGGATGAGCTAAGAGGAATTTTGTCTTTGGTACATTTTGATAAACTCAGAGAATGATGGCCCTAATAAGACTCAGTCTTACCATCTAAAGAAAGATGGATGACAAAGAAGTAACACATCTTTTATTTTTAAACTTTATTGAGGTATTAAGAATTTATAAAGAAATGGTCATGTAAGCAACATGACAGAAATTTGAGAATATGAAGCCTTAAAAGTTTAGGCTTTCAAGCGGCTCAGACCTTAATAGTTTTCACAGATGAGATAAATAATTACATTTCATCATTTGGAAAGGAGAATTCAAGTAATAAAATCTAAATGAAAGTTTTGCTGACTTTTATGTATAAGAAGACCAACTCTTTAATGGGAGCAATGGAGTATGTAGTAGATTAGTGTTAAAAGAATACAATAAACATTTCTTTTGCTTTTATCCGAATAAAATATCTCAGTTATATAGTTGTACTTAAACAATACACTATGTTGTTTACACACTGTGTTTGAATACATTTAAACCATCTTAGTGTCATCATTATCATATCAATATAAAAAGAATTTTTTTTTTAATAAATTTGTTCATGACTAAAATTTGTTTTAAGTGAGTTTAACTACACTATCTTACAAATCAGTTACTATGAAGTAACTTATTTGTACTTCATTTACTATGAAGTATTTAATAAGTTACTATGAAGAAGCATTTAATTTTCTCATCTAAGTTTTTGAATAACTCTTGAATAATGATTATTACTTCAATACCACTTTAATTATTAAGCAATACTTTTCAGTATAAGCCAAATTTTAGATTTAATCTCACATCATGTATTTTTTTCTTTCTTACCTTTGTTTCCAATTGCCTAATATTCTATTTTTTTTTTCATGTGTCTTGTTTATACCGTTGGTATCCAATGTCTAATTTTCTTTTGATTATTTTTTATCATTTTGCTTATCAATACTAATATAAATATTTATGTAGTAAATTATATACATTCATTAGTTACATTTATTTTACTAGTTACATGTTTTTTTTTTTTTTTATTTTTTCTATTTTATTTATTATACCATTTGTTACATATGATTTGAGGTATGATATTCTCCTACTGCTGGATAATATCATCAAGCTAAGATGTCTTTAAGTCTTTAATATTCTTCTATTAACCCTTTTAATCATTTCAAGCTCAGCTTCACAAAAATTCTAAATGTGTACATTTATGAAAATATTTGCATACTTTCATGAAGATAATTGATTATATTTTCTCTTTAAATGATCACCATATTTATAATCATATTTTTATAGAATTTGAGGAGAAATAAAATAAGCTAAATTAAACAAAAAAATGTTCTTGTTAAAATATAATAACTTTAATTACAACAAAGAAAATCATATACAAAGCAGAACTTATAACATTTCCTTCAAAACAAAACATAAAATTATACAAACAATTTTTTATGTAATATTACAATAAATACAAACATAATTTTTAAAAAATTCAATAAATATTTATTTATTTATAGACTGATAAATGAATACTTAAAACTTACTCCTCAGATTATCATATCACAGACTGTAACTAATTACAGAGAATAGTGTGTAAATTGAACACTGAATGTCCTCGTGCTTAGTTATTAAATTTACAGTGGTCCTTAACAATTAGTATTTGACATTAAAGCTAAGATAATGGATTTTGTAGGTTTCTATATAATAATGGAAGCTTGAAACATAACTTGGTTAACATTTATCACTGTTTAAGCTAATAGTTAATTACTACAATCCTTCCCTTGGCAATTAAATTAGATCACGTTAAAATATAAGGTAAAGTATTTTTTTTCCCTTATGTACATATTTATATCTTATATTATGTATCTTTTTCTCATATTAAACTATCTAGTTTAATACATTAAATGAAGAAAAATGGTCACAAATATCATAAAAATTATTTTAAAATAATAAACTAAGTTGATAAATAAACTTAAATGATTAGTACGGTATGCAATTAATAAGTGATGTGGTCAACTTTGGATATAGGTTATAAATCTGAAATAAAAATTTTTAATTAATGTAAAATTTCAAATTATGTAAAGAAAGAATGAGACATCTTTTATTTACAAAAATAAAAATTAATTAATCGATCACTGGACATATATTGAACATCCAGCTTGTATATCTAAACGACCCTTGATTAAATTAATAAAGTAATAAGTGAATTAGAATTTTATTCAGATGTACAAATACTTCATTTTTATTCAGTTTGAAACTTCATTTTATAGATACTTTAAATAGAGACTCAAACCAGATCTTTAACTTAGAGCTTAGTTTAAAATAGATAATCCATTTCAATCCTATCACCTAAAGCTGCAATACAAAAAATAATATTTGGTCTACATTTTGATAAATTTTAAATCAAAATAAGCTTGTGATAGTATTCTTATTCTTTCATGATAACAGAAAAATATTTTCCTGTATACATACTCAAACAGCTATTCTTAAGACAGATTAATGAAAACAGTTCTATATTTCTTTGTGTAATATCTTTTAAATAAAGAGAAAAATGAAAAAAATTCTTTTTACTCATTTTAAAACGAAGGCCAAACTTTACACTGTTACTATTTTATGTTTACACGACTCTGCTCTTTACGTAATAATTCACAGCTCTGTGAAAGACCACAATGTATATTTAAAAAAACAACAGTAAGTGTGGGTTCTTCAGCTTAATTTATTTTAGCCATTACAGTTTATAAAACTTTAAGCCTGGCTGATCTAAATTAGATTACAGCAGTTGTTAAATGTTAATTTAGTATACAATGTTCTGTAAAATATTGTAATCCTGAAGAAAAATAATTATTGCGCACTACATTGGGAATGTCCTTTTTGAAATAGTAACATTTAAGCCCAAATTAATTTCATTACAACTCTAAAAAAATAGTTAAAAATAATAATAAACTTTTTGTGACCTAAAATTTTTTTATGAACACATCAGTTTCTATGAAAATATTTTTGTAATTAATTCATGGTGTATTAGTAGAATTAGAGTGAGCATACTATAGCGGCACAAAACGAACTTAAACATACCCAGTATTAATTACAATTAACTAAAAACAGCTACTGTTCACTCCTTTTTATCAGCATATTATCCTCTCACTTGCACGACCCGACCTCACCTCTTCCTGCTGCAAAACAATATAATTTTCACTTCACTCAACTTTCCCTCATCCCTTTGAATTTCCCCTGTTTTCCTCTCACTTTTGCCTGTTTGTGTGCGGGCTCACCCACTTTAGCTTTTGTTTGCAAATGGGATTTGACCAAATTGACATTATCATTAAATGTATTTTGTATTGTACAACACTGTCTGGTTAACGAGCCTGGGTTTAGGTTTTGTGAACCGTATGCAATTTTCAAATATTCGCCCCGCCCCAAACATTAAACACACCCATTCTTTCTATTCCCTCATTTCTCCAGTGCCCACAACTCGTTTTAAACCCGTTACTCGTTCCGGTAATTGTGGTTAGGATTTGTATCACCAACAAACCTATCCCCTCTACCAAAACTTTTATATAAAAAGTCAGCCTCATGTTTGTATTATTTTATTTTATATTATATTCTAGGGCTTATGAAATTAACTGATTAAATTTACTAACTTACCACATTTTAATGAATTAATCACACAAAAACAAATACTTAAATTTATTTGTTTCCCTCATTCAGTAATACTAACCAAATACCATAAATTAATGTTACTTAATTATTCTAATTTATTGGTAAAAGTTTGATCAATAGTATGTACTTATAAATCATAAGATTTAGTAAAACTTATAAATTCCTTTTTCATCCGCAAGACTTATTGAAACATAATAACAAATATTTATTTTCTATTCCTTCTTGTTTTGACTTGTGTTTCTAATTCACAGACCATAATTGTCAATCTCTATCAATTGCTAGCTCTTAGAAGTAGGGAGGAATTAATTATTAATCTGAGATTTATAATATGAATAGTACACTGATAATACATCAAACACTCTACACAGTGCTCATTCTCTTAATAATGTAATTATACAGAGATTGAAACTAATCAGTAGTGTATTCATTTCTGAAATAAAAAAAAATAAAACTGGCATGATTAAACGATAAATATTTTTAAAAGATGGAAAAGAAGTTTTTCCATGTTATTGCTTCATAAAATAAAACAATTTCATGTAAATTTCATAAAGCTGTATTATGTTACAGTTTTCTTAAACTTGTATGCTATAGTTCATAATATTTCTAGATGTCACAAAATTTTAGGAAGTTAACCATTACAATGGTTAACTAATAAAATAACTAATGATAACTAGCTAATGGAGTGTTCCAAGATATTATAGCTCCCAGATTCAATTAATATTAATTCACCAAAATATCAGCTTAATATAAGCTAACATAGAAGATACACTAATAGGATATGATATAATAAATACAATAATATATGATTAATGAATTAATCACACAAAAACAAATACTTAAATTTATTAGTTTCCCTCATTCAATATCACTAACCAAATACCACAAATTAACTTTACTTAATTATTCTAATTGATTGGTAATAATTTGATCAATAATACATATTATTAACAATAATATTATTTATGATTATAAACTACATAGTTTATAATCATAAATATTTAGTAAAACTTATAAATTCCTTTTTCACCTGTAAGAATATACATTTTTCGCTGCCTATATTAATACATCTTATAACAAGAAAAAATATTTAATAAACAATATTTATCTTGTCAGCATTTATACATATATAGATATACATTGAATATAATTTTTTAATTATTTCTAATTTTTACATTTAATGATTTATTTCATATTAATGATAATTAAATCACTCAATTCAAATTCATTTCTAACCTCTTAAGCGAAGTACAAGTAAAAATAAAATATAAATTGATTTTAAATGTGTTTTTTTTTTTTTAAATCTTACTTGATTTTAATTTTTTTAATATGTATCCAAATACTGATTTTATTCATATCTTGGAAGGAATACATAAAACTCAACAAAAGATTGTTTTTGGTTGGATTATATAAAAATATCAGAAATAATGTAACGGTACTGAAATATGTTAAAAATGACTGGAACTGCAATGTTGTTAATAAACAAACAAAAAAAGATAAATAAATAAAACAAGATAAGTTAATTTATTTGACCTCTAATGTGTAGTTTTGTTATAAATGTGTATATGAAGGAAAAAACCTGTGATTGTACTGCTTCTGTAGGCTTAAACCCATTTGCAGGATAACAATGGGCTGTAATCTATAAAATGAAACCATACAGTGTGATAAAAAAGGTTATAAAATACTACATTCGTACATTTTAGTGATAATGTAAACATCATTTATTTATATAAAACCACCCTAACACATTTACCAGTATTTTCTATCAAGTTCTTTATTTTAATTAATTTTTGCTAGATATTTGTTTTTCATAGGAAACCTTAAAAATATTTAAGGATAATAAAGACAAACTTTTTCTTTAATCTTGCTGATCAATACTGTAATGTGGAACTATATTAATTCTAGATCGATATTTACATTTGGCTATTATATACCAACTACCATAATACTAATGTTCCTAATATTTAATTTATGATTTCAGCTGGAAAAGAATTAATTGATTATACTACAAATTACACCTTTAACCATGACTAAACATTACATTACATGAATGAAAAAATTTCTTGGCTTTGGAGTTATTTTATACTGAAATTATGAGAAATACATTTGAGTTTGGTTGTTTGCAACATAAATATTCAATACTTTATGAAAACATACATTTTAAAATACCATTCAAAGAAAAAATGAATGCTTGAAACTTTATCTTTTACACCCATATTACTGATTTTTTGTTTTCAAACATATAAGTATCTTTAATTAATACTATTTGTATGATATTTATACTGAATGCAGTATTAACTAGATATGTTTTCGTTTTTTGAAGACATTAATTATGTAACAGTAATGATGGAGAGCTCAAACAGAAGTAAAGTAAAAGTTGTTCTGATTGTTTTAAGATACTTCACTAGATATGTTTTCGCTACACTGGTGAAAGAAGACTGACGTACTAATTTTGTGTGACTGATTACTTTCTTCCAAATACTGAACACTATATTGTTCATACTCCTTTACAGAAAACTGTTGTTATTCCCACAGAAATCTGTGGTGGGTAAAATAAAAAACTGAACTATATCCTATTTATAACATCTAAATTCCTTTCTTATAATTATATACGTATGTACTAAATAATTCCAATTTCTGGTTTTGTAATTGCTTTCTATAACTGATTTTTTTAAGTGGTTTTCATGAATTGATGTCTTTTTTTTTT
>JAAAKQ030509706.1:0-19796 GCA_010016005.3 Zanna intricata
ATAATGAAATGAAACGATTGGCACTGGATAGGGAATCTTGGAGAGCTGCATCAAACCAGTCAAATGACTGAAGACAATAAAAAAAGGCTCTATAAATCCTTTTTTAAATGCATTTTTTTTTTTTTTTTTTTTTTAGTAAAGTAGCAACCCCTTCATTGGGCCAGTCGATTCTGCTTTTTTTTTGTGTAAAAGAAAAAATTATAAAAATTGTTTCAAAATATTTTTGTAGAATTGTGTAGCTATTATCACTGGTCAAGCATAAACTCGCAGTCCAGTTATCAAATTAAAAGTAGAAAAACAACTTAATAAGGGGAAATGGTTATTCATTTATTTGTGAAGCAAATAATAAAATTACTATCAGTGCTAGTATTAGTTAATGGAAAGATACAATTAATTAGCTTATAAAAGACATAATAGTATTACGATTAAAATAAAAATAGTTAACAAAAAAAAAAGTAATACAGAATAAAATAAAAATTCTTTAGGGGTCTCAGCAGGAGGCAATTCTCATATTACAATATATTGTATTGCCCTATTAATATAATTTATGACTATTTGACTTGAAAAAAAGGATAAATTTACATATTTTTTTCAGATCCCCCTTTTGCAGCTCAAGAAACACTACGTGCTTGGCAGAAAAAAAATCATCCATGGCTAGAATTGTCAGATGTTCATAAGGAGACTACAGAAAATGTTCGTATAACTGTGATACCTTTTTACATGGGCTGTCGTGATACACAAACTGCCTCTGTCTATTGGGTATAATTCATTTTTTTATTATTGTATTTAACAGTATAAATTTTTTATTATGTTGCAAGGTCTTGTATGTCCTGTTTCTCTTAGAACAGTTCTGGAGTTCCAATGTATCATTGATTTTCCCCAATGTCCAAAAAAGGGAAGAAATTACTAATTTGTAAGTAAATCTATTAAACTATTTTTTATTTGTTGTTTTGCACTACATGATAAACTGTTGGCCGATCTGCCTAAGAATCATTAGTTTTATTACTGGGTAGTTCATTTTCATATGAGGTTGCTTTTTCATTGTTCACATTTGTTTAAGAATGTAATATTACAGGTTATATATAACTCATTTACAAATTATTGTTTATAGTTTAATTAATTAATATATAATTTAATAGTACTAAGTGTACCTGAAATATTTTGATAAACTTTAGGAGTAGATTTTGGAGATCAAAATGAAAAAAGGAGTACTGGAACCATATGTCTAGAAATGGTTAGTTTTGTCTGTCAGCTGACTTGTGTTTTTGCAATTTCAGTTCATATCTCATCGTATACTTGTTTAAACTGATATTCTTTAAAAAAAAAAAAAAAAAACAAATTAAAATAAATATGAAAATGTTTCATTTGGAGATTTCAGATCTCCAGCCACATTAATTTCTAAATCATTAATATCTCTGTAACTTTGTTAGGAGACTGTCATTTCCTCCATTAAGAATTAAATTACAATTCTGAAAAAAAAAATTTATAAATATCCAGTATTAAAAAAGAAAGATATATGTTTTAGTATTTAAAAATAATCTGTTTTTTTTTACCTCCGGAACCACCGTTAGGTTATATCTTCAGAGGATGAGATGAACGAATTGTAGCGTGTGTGAAAAATGCCATGCCTAACCGGGATTCGAACCCGGGACCTCCGTCTATGTTATTTGGATGTGTGTGCAAGTTATTTATTACATTTTAATATAATTCGACTTACCTAAAAGTTTCCCTCAAAACTGTTTGGCTATAAGTTTAATTTTCATGTAGCCAGCAACAAGCAGCAGCCATTCACTGCAATGTTGCAAGGTAACAATAAATTTAAATACAGAACTAAAAGTTTATGTTCAATATGTTGCATATATAGAACTTATAATTTCCAGACTAAATTAAAAATGTTTAAGCTATTGATAAAAAGTTGGTTTGAATTTTCTCTTTGAACCGATTAAATAAACATTAGACTTTATCTAAATTCCCCGAAACTATATTTCATTTAATAGTAGTCGGTTAATTGCATTATGTTTTTAACCTTAAAATTTATCAATTTGTCAGTCAATTTATACTGTAAAGCTTAAAACAGAAGTGTTTTTTATAAAAAGCATTTTTAATGCATGCCTCTACAGATTATATCAGTGAAGAATAATTGATGTAGTTAGAAATATGCTGTGAAAAAATTATAAATATTTTCACTTATCACTATGTTTTTATTTAAGTCAGATGCATTTACTTGAAAAAATAACTGAAAATAACAATATTAAAAATAAAATATAATAAATTTCTGTAATATAATATAACAATCTTCAGATTTGTTATAGTTTAGCATCTGCTGTATAAATGTAAAACAATTTAATTTGTTAAAAAAGTTTAATGTGTAAATACATTTTTTCTAACTTTAAAATTACTCATTTAATTTATTAATGATGAACCTATAATTTCAGAAATACTGATACTTCTAATTACCAACTTCTCCACTATTTTGACATCATAAAGTCAAACAGTGGAAAGAAGGGTGATTCATCCAGTGAGTCACATGTTAAAATTTTATCAGGGATTCAACAGTTTCTTAAGTAGGAAGGTCATAGATGCTTCTAAGAGTTTCTATTTTGAATTGTAAAAGTTGTTTCCCTCCATTGTACATGAAATTTTGGAAGAAATTATTTGGCTGATTACTAAGCTATTAAGTAGGCTTGTTTTGATAGAAAACAGCAATTTAGTTTGCTTAAAGAAAGTTAAATTGCACTAGATTAATGAGTTAAATTTATTAGTTTACACTAAACACTATGTTTATGTTCTGTTATGTCTGTTTATGTTATGTTTATGTTTACACTAAACATAAGAAAAAAATTTTTAATTTACTCTATATTAATAAAAATGATCATTAATAATAATAATTGTTTATTAGTTGTAATCACCATATGATTTTAAGTAAATTTCTCATCAGCAATATTGTTGACAAATATATTTATTGATGCTTTTAACATAGTGAATAGTCATCTTACAGGTGAAGATCAGTATCAGTTACATAAAATTATCTTATTTGCAAGCAAGCAGAAATGATTTTATATAGAGCAGAGAACTTGCAGAGCTCTATGAGTTTGTTTCTGGATAGACAATGGCCAAACTATAGAACTGTGCTGCATTATTCCTTCAGTTCATAAGAATATTAACATTAAAACCATTTGTTGGAGATTGAGGTTTGAACATCTTAATTAGAATAGAATATCTTAAAATTGTCAGTCAAAATTTTAATGTAAATACAAGATAACTAGCATCAATGTACTAATTACTCATTTGACTATTAGGAAAGTATTTATGAGAATATATTTCTCTTACTGAGATAGTTAACTCCACTGTAGATACAGAAAAAATGTACTTGCCCTTTAGCTTATGCAGCAATACGGCATCACAATCATTCCTGCCATTATATCACAGGAGCACTATTGAATGTGTATAGCATAATAGCATTTAGTATTTTCATTTATATTAAAATGTTTTTTTGCAACACAAACACCTCACTGAATAAAAATAATAATAAGCATTTTTACAGTACTACATAAATCATATTTACCACTTTATTTAGAACATCAACGTATAATTTAATTATTTAGATTTAATTGTTAATAATCTGTTAATAATTTGTTAATCCTTTTTAATGGCATATTTGTTGTTAATGTGCTGATTTTTTTTTGGATCATAGCAATTTTTTTGCTTTATTTTATTCAGTTCATCCACAGTTCCTTACCCATTATCAAAAATAATGTGCTGTTAGTTCTATTCGCTAGAATGGTTTTTATCGAGTTATTCTGTAAAAATATTACTACTTCATTAAAAATTATTATTTTATTTAATTTTAGTGGCGATACTGTATCAGACTTGAGAATCTTGGTGAAGCTACTGTACAATTAAGAGAGCGGCACTGGAGAATTTTTTCTCTGTCAGGAACTTTGGAAACAGTCCGTGGAAGAGGAGTTGTGGGCCAAGAACCTGTCTTATCAAAAAGTTTACCTGCATTCCAATATAGCAGTCATGTCAGTCTTCAGGCACCTAGTGGACACATGTGGTATTTTTTTTGTTATTGAATACGCATTAGTGTTTTATTAATTTTAAGTGAATTTTAGCTTTTATACCGGAAAACCTCATATAAGTCAAATTAACACATTTTTTTAACCGGTGGAAAACACATTTACTTTTCTAAAAGTTGCTTGTTTAAGTTTGTTTATTTTTAGGGGGTGGATATTTTTGTTAGAAAATTGCTGAACCCGGTATCTAAATTAAATACACATTTGCCTATCTTCTTTGATCAATTTTTTTTTTTTTTATTAGTCGCTCTGTTATTTTGATTGTCTCTAAATTTTTCTTAATTATCATGGTTGAAATTTGCACTTGTACATTTGACTTGCATTGAGGATTTAAGGGTGTTAGAGACACCAAGGAGTTTTCCAAGTATCTGCACTTATTGAATTTGACTTAAGTGTAACTGAAGTTTTCTTGTAGCCTTGTGAACAAGTCCAGTCTATTGAGAAAGTTTCTCAGGTGGCTTTCCCCTAGAAAACATAAAAGCACCTGATGAATGTTGTACAAACTGTCACCATGTACCACTGATATACTACCACTATATTTATGATTAGCGACATTTCCTGTTTTACAAAATCTAGACACTAAACAAACAATTGTCTATTTTCTTGGTACTTTACTATCAAAAAAATTAACCGTAGAGTATTCTGGCATTTCTAAATGTCACTTGCTCTTATTCTAATAAGAGCAAGTGATTAAATTATGTGCTGCAATCAATATATGCTGAACTTGTGATAAAAACAGCATGGTTGTTGTACTGTTGCACACTACTGACACAGATGGAAGGACGAGGAGTCAAGTAATATGTACATTATGACTTTTTTAGCAGTCTCAGCAAAATATCTGCCTTGTCAAGAAACCCTGTGATTCAACTTACAAGCACCCATTTTGGATTGCTTAACTTTAACATTCCTTGTAACATTTGGAGATAAGTCATGCTAGAGAGTCATCTGAGATGGTAATTTTAAGATATGGTGATGGATTTAAAATTTATCATGCAATTAAATAGTGAATTTTTTAGTCAAGCTGCAAACTTATAATTCACTTACTAATGAGTGCATACTTGGTTATTGTAGCAGGTACAAAGTACCTTTTTTTATATTTAGAATAAATATAAAAATATAATATATATTAGCTATGATATTATATAAAAATATATATATTAGCTATGATATTATATATATATATATATAAGATATATTAGCTATGATATTCTGTAAAATGTAGGTGTATTTGTACCTGTTACAATAACCAAGTATGCACTCATTAATAAGTGAATTATAAGTTTGCAGCTTGACTAAAAAATCCACTATTTAATTACATGATAAATTTTATATATATATATTTTTTTTTTCTTGTGTTAAAAACCAATTTTACTTGTCAATGAATTAAAAAATGTAGACTTAATAAATATTGTTCTTTGTACTGATAAATTTATTTTAAAATGTGGGGTGCACATGAGTGTGTGATCTATAGAAGTCCAATGCACAATTACATAAAAATATAGTGGCTAGTCTAGTCTGCCATTCTGATGATTCAGCATATAACTGACTTGGTCTCTATTGAGCTCAAGTCGGAATGTAACCAGCAGTCTTTAGCAAACAATTAACCGATTCACCATTCCTGCTTGCAGAGCAATTCACAACCCATTGGCAGAGCAGTGCACAACTCTCTGATAAATCAACCTATCTTATCACTGCAAAACACCTGACTTTTACTCGGCATAAACTGATATATTCTGATTCTCAATTATCTTTTTGGGGATGAAGTACACCTACTGAGAGTGTAACCAAGATAGAGCAAAAGTTATTAACATTATAACCTGTCTCTGGAATATGTAGTTCTTATACCGTACTTTCCAACTTATCTCATAACATTAAAAATCTTTTTATTAAAAACATCACCCAGCAACACACTAAGTTGTGTATTCTGTAATTTAATCACCTTTGACTTCCTGTATTTGGACTCAGCAACTGATGATTCAATTCTTTCTGTCTATATCAAAGAGAGTAAAAGAATATAGATAATATTCATTATAAAAATTTCAATTTTAAAACAAAATATAAAATATGTGACATCTAACTTTATTCCGTTTATCAAATTTCCTTTGTAATCTTAAACCAGATGAAATTAAATAAAACAATTGCAGAATTTCTGCATTTAGAAATTAGCAACATAGCAATTAATAAAATATATTCATTTTTTGCACCATCATTCGCTTATAATGGTGGTCTCTTTAAGTACATAATAATATTTCAAATTAAAAAAACTTCAGTATCTGCTATGAAATAAACAGAAACTAAGAAAGAATTTAAATGCTATCTTTCTAAAATTTGAGTTAGAATATCTCACTTTTATTAGTGTGAAAAAAAACACACATAGTGTACTTGCATTATGTACTTAATTTATATATTTTCATTTTTATGTGATCTTACTTTTTTTTTTTCGCATGTAACTTTGAAATATTAATAAACTTTCTAATAAAATTAAATTCTTACTTGGAATTTAATAAACATGTTTCCATTTAATTAAATTTCCACACTTTAAAACACTTGGTTATTGAATTATAATTATTTTCTCTATTAGAATGTTATTACACGCAATAAATTGATGACGTTTCATCATTTTTATCAGGCCGCATTATATATTTTTTAAATACTGTGTTACATAAGTTAACTCATCTTTATATAAAATTTCCCTGACGAGCTGAAAGTGGTTCAGGTAAAAACTAGTTACTTTCTGATATTTGCAAAACTCTTTGAACATGTAGTTTACAACCAGTTGCTGAATTGTCTGTAATCTGACTGAAAGTGGAACGAATTGCAGTATGATTTTACATCTGGCTGATACACTATTGCATTATGTTGATTTTATTCAGTCCATAATTAATTCAATTGATAAACATGAAAATTTATCATTGGTTTCTTGAACATAAGTCTTTAAAACCTATTTTTTATATCCAAGACATGAATATGATTATGTTTTGATATTTTTGATGATTAAGATTTTTAGTTCTGTCTCAATTAATTTACTCAAAGAATAAATCACTCGCACACACATTTCATGTTATTATTATATAAGTAGTATTTTTACCTATGTACACTGTAAGGGTGAGGTTTGGAAAATTTGCTAACTTTTAATTTAATTATTTTTTTAGGGGAACTTTTCGGATGGAACGAGAAGATGGATACACTTTTGATTGCCGTATTCCTCCATTTTCACTCGAAAGTAAACACGATGAACCTCCCACAGATTCTAATAATGGTTTTATTTAAGATTATTTTTATTTATTTACTTTTTTTTTTTAATTATGATTTTTTTCATAGTTAATCCATTATTTCTTAGTTACAGATAATCTGTCCTATGTAAAGCAAACAGTATTTGTTATTTTTTTTAAATTTAATTTATTATAGTTTTGTTTGTTCTAAATATTTGTTTATAGTTACGTATCTTTTCATTTTTCTGTTATCTTATGTTGTTTTTTTTTCATCGTCTAGCATGTTACTCTGAAATATTAATAAATTTTATTGAGTTTTTCTAATAAGATTAAATTCTTATTTGGAAATTAATAAACATGTTTCCATTTAATTAAATTTCAGCACTTTAAAATGCTTGGTTATTGAATTTTAATTAGTGTTGAAGTTGTCGTTTATTTATAATTTTTCTATGTAAAAGTATTTTCTCTTTAAAGTGTTATTACATACCATAAAAATTTGTAGTGAACTACAGGGATTTTTTTCCACTGTAAGACTAGTCTGATATTTTTCATAGTTCCTTACAATTTTCTTTTCTTTTTTAATGTAAATTGTTATAATAAGCCATTTTGTATATTATATGATTATTTTCAAAAAAGTTTTGTTTCAATATTTACTACTATTAAAAGGATTAGTTTGTTATTCTATAGCAGTTCTTATATTTAAAATAAGCAAATTCTAATGTGTACAGTCGTTGTAAATAACATTAGTTTGTAAAATTTGGAGTAGTATTTATGTTTATACACAGTTAAAAATTTTGTGTATTACATTATGCCATCAGTGTATTCAGTTATTGTTCTTGTATATATTTGTATAAATTGTCTAGTATTAAGTAATTGTTACACACTTTTCTTTTTTTATGATATATAATTACTCACTGTAAATCATGACTCTTAGTTTTTTATACATTTTTTGAAATTTGTTGGTCAATTAATAAAAATATTTTTGTACATAATTATTTAGAAAAAAAATTATTCAAATCTTTCACAATGTAAAGTTAAATTTTTTTTGTTGTGTGTTTATGAGTTTTTCATATCTCATATTATTAACATTTTTTAGAACTGTTTATCAAAATTATATCAATCATTATCTTTAAGAATTTCATCATAGAAAAGAAATTAATAAATTTGTTACAAAAAGGTCAGTTATTTTGTATTCTTTCTAAATTAATCCTATTTATTCATATTTTACTTTTAATGAAAAATTAATACTCAGCATATATCCTTTTCATCTATCCAGAAATATAAAATTTTCTAACACAGGTGCCAGGAAACTTCTGCTGAAGTAACTGCTCTTAAATAACTTTTCTGAGTTACATAAGAATAATTAAACAAAAAGGTCACTTAGAACATCAACCTACATTTTTATTTAAAAACTTTCAGCTGTTCGCATCACACTTCTGAGAAGTGACTTTTTCATTTTAACATAAATATTTATCAAATAGCATGTATGTTACATAAAGTAATACTCCTGTGCCTGTGTATCAGTAAATAAAAACAATCTTTTTAAGTTTTTAGAGCTGTCTTTAAAATTCCTTGAATTTCATCATTGTATTAAAAAATTACAGTTCACAAGGCTTTTGGAGAAAAATCCAGAACATCACTCAGAAATAACATAACACACAAGTCATTCTTCAGCAGAAAACAGAAGAATCCCTTGCCGTTAAACCTGTATTTTACACTAAAGAACACAGATTCTTTTTTATCATAAAAGCAGTAATGAGATATTTTTTCATTATAAAAGATTTTGATTGAAATCATCTTTTGCTCTGTTTTGTTAGAAACTGTTAAAAATTATTAAAACTAAAAATACCTGCCCTGAAATCATTACTTATAAGTTTAGTACTATAGTAATAATCATAAGTTCAAGGTCAGTATTTTGAAAACTGAAAAAAAAATTTTCAATCCTCTATCCTTTACCTTTCCTAAATATGAATATCTTTATTACTTAAGGTCTGGCGCTGTTCCTTGTACAGTTAAAATTTATACAGTTTTATTAAGGAAACTGGAATTAAAAATAAAGAAAAATAGAAGTATATTTTGTTTGATAAAAATCTAAACCTTTTGAAGCAATATCAAGTGACTAAATTACATCCTTGTGCAAATTAACTGAAAGAAGTGCAAAATCTTTGTATTTTGGTTGGGTAACCTGCTTTTAATTGTCTTTCCAAATAACAGCTATGTAATATTTACAAAGTTTTAAATGGTTAGTTTGCAGTTCAGTAAGTACTGAGTTCTGTTTTTTCTATTTATTATATCATATTATTAGTACTGTGTTTTTTTTTAATATATATTGCACCATAGGAAGAAGTCTGTGCCAACTCAAAAACTATCAGTTTTTATTTATTGTTTGTACTGTGAAGCTTTTTGCTTTTCTCTTTAAGTGGAAGAGTGTTCAGAGTCAAAAAACAGCTGATTTGTTAGTTATTTTTATTAATATTTCCTTCGTTGGAAAGAATACTGTTTTAACTAAAATGGAACATTCTTCTCTTAAATTATTATAATTAAAAATTAACATACAGTCATAACTGTTTGTTAATTAACATAACCGAATAAACCAAAAGATCTTGAGAAAAATTATCTTTGTGCTGGTAAGGTGGATAAAAAAAAATGTTTTTTTAATTAATTTAAGATCACCATAATTATCATTGATTTTGAGTTGGGGCCAAATGCTTAAGTTTAGTGGGTGGAAGGTAATTTATATTTGACAATTTAAATTAAATGTTTGATTGTGATGTTGACAAATTATTGTAGTTAAAGGTTACATTTTTAAAAAAATTAAAAGTAACAATTCAAAACTATAATAATGTTTGGAGCACAAATACTATTTGACATGGCTTTGGAAAAGAAAATTGAAGGTAAGTTGTATTTTTATTACATATTACCTAAACTTTCACCTTCTGTTAATTTCATGATGGTTGAGTATTAATAAATTTATTTTTAATGATTTATTTTAATGATTTGTTCGGGTTGATCATTAAAAATCAAAAATTTGCTTTATTGTTTTCAGATAAGATATTGTTGATAGAAAAAAAAATTATACTGCTTATTGTAAAATATTTTAAACCAGTATAAGAAAATTATTATAACCTAAATTAAAATTAAAATGAGCCTGTATTACTTTTATTTAATTTTAGTTTGAAAACAATTTGAGAAGATTTTTCTTCATTCTGGTTTGGCAAGAAAGAAATGGGCAAGAAAAAAGTAATCGTTGGTATAAAAAGAGTAATAATGATAATTAATAGCTGTTTCTGGGCTCTTATCCATGATCATTCTGGCGCTATTTCACAATTTTGTTGATACTAAGCAAAGGACTATAAAAATCTAAATCAAACAGTTTGAATAAGAAGATGCTTATGTTTTTATTTTTAAACAAGAAATACTATGATAACAATTTTCAATCACATATTTTATTGCTGGTATTAACGGTTGTAGAGATGATTTATTTTTAGGCTTATTTTAACTATATGAGTATAATTGTAATCAGTGATCAATCCATTTAGAGAGCTGGCAAATAGTATCACATTAGATGAAGTCTATCTTTTAAGTTTTTAAAAATAACAATCCTATTTGTTAAATTATCTAATAATCTTTCACATTCCCTGACAAACAATGTATCACAAACCTAGGAGAATTAGCCTTATATGATACCGCTGTGAATTTGCCTGTACATCAGTAGTGCAAGAAAAAATTCTTACTTCTGATGATGTTGATGATTATGTTGATATCACTTCTGAGGATGAAAGTTGGGAACTGCCATTGAAGAAAACAAGGTGATGCCTTGAAATAATTACTTTGGATATCTCTAAGCTGCTCTGGATAGGAAATTGAGCTGCTTTTTGTTATGTGTGGAATAAAGAAGCTGTAATGAAACTGGATCTTCTGTTATTTTTACAAAAAACTTCCAAAACAAAAACATCATTTCGTAAATTGCCCTGGACATTGTAAATACCAGGAAATTCCCACGTTTTTCTTAGTACTGTTAAAAAATTGAATGTGAATTCAATCACAAGTTTTTTACCAGTTGGACACATGCAAATTGAAGGAGAAATGGTCATTCTTTGATAGAGATAGAAAAAAATAACCCATTCTGTGGGTTATCTGTTACCCGTTCTGTGGGTCCATCATAAGTCACTGTCCATTCTGAAATAAAAAAAGGAAATTCATTTGTTGTGAATGAAATTAATGCAATAGACATGAAAGACATAAAAAAGAATGTTGGAAAAACTATTTGAAAAAACTCATCACGTGAGATTGTGATTTGGAGAGATATTACTGTAATCGATAAATAAAATATATAACTAAATTTTTAAAAATGATTAAAAAGTTCTAAGTATAAGTGAAAAATGAGAATAGAAAATTGAAAACTCTAATCAATGTATAATGTTCCACCAGATATATCATATTAAAAGAGATTTATTTCCTTCTTGGTTCTAATTTAATACATAAAATGGAATTGTAGTTTTTCTGAGTCACTGTCAGTAAGACTCAAATGATAAATAATAAAGAAGTTACTTGTTGCTTTTATAGTAATTAATTTGTTTTGGAGGCTTTCATTTTTACTGGAGAGAATGTTACACTTTAAGAACAGTAACTGTTCTTTGCTTTTTCCCCCAATTTTTTTTTACCATATATCAGTGTATTTTTCTTTCATTACTTAACTTGTTTCTGCATTTGCTTGTTTGTAAATACTAACTGTTTTGAATAGTTTTATTTAATAAATAATTTACTCAGTTCATTTTTGTTGATCGTTGAAATGACAAGAACATTTACTGTAACTATAATGTAGTTAAAAGGAGATTTCATTATCAAATAGAAAGAATTATTATTTTTGTTAAATATTAATTTTAATTACGTTATAGAAAAGAGTGAATTACACTAAAAGTAAATTGTTGTTGTTACATGTATGTTTTGTGATTTAAAAAATTTTTTTTTTTTAAGAATACCAAAACATTTTTGTTTTGACACTGTTGAAACTTCATCAATTGTCAATCATTAAGTAATTAAAGTTCCAACGTAATTAATTTTGATAACAATAAAATAAATTTACTTAAAAATGTTATTGTGTATCATTATTTTAAAACCTTGCTTACAATATTTTTCAAAAAATAACTAGAAAAAGAATATTAAACTGGTGAAATAATAGGTAAGTAAAAGGAAATATATTAGTACTAGACGAATAGTCAGCATTTTGGCCAAAAAATAACAAACTCAAAAAAGACTTATCTTTACAAAAATTGTGAAGGATAATTATTTTCAAGAAGTAGTTTTTTTTTATCTAGATCACTTAACACCAAAGTCTAGATTTTATTTTAATTTTTTTTATCCTAATTGAAAAATGACATTTTTGGAGTTGACCCAGTCTTCTTCTCATATTGTGATATTTATTGTGCAACAGGCAATTTTTAATAGATGTAACAATTAGGAAGAAGGCTGCTGTAATTGCTTTATGTGGAAACAATTCCTTTACTCAATGAGATTTGTCAGTCAGGTGTAACACAAGTCAGAATCATTACACTGAAAAATTAAACTGGTTCAATACCACGCAAATGTAAAGGAAATTATATGGGAGGAAAAGGACTCCCACTTCACTAGATAATGCATCTTTTACAAGAAAAAATACAATAAATCCTCAGATAAACAGCTTTGACCTTAAAAAGATCTTGCAAAGGCTGTTGTCAAATAAGATGACAGTGGTTTGTTGGAGCTGGTTAACAGGCTTAAAGACTGTAAAAAAAATTGCTTCTATCATCTGCAGCGATAAAAAAATGATTTGAATGGATTAGAAAATATAAAAGCTGATGGTATTATTTTCTGATGAACAACAGTTTTTTTTTATTTTATTTTTTTTTAACCCCTGAAACCACCGTTAAGTTCTATCTTCAGAGGATGAGATGAATGAATTGTAGCGTGTCTGAAAATGCCATGCCTGACTGGGATTTGAACCTGGGACCTCCGGATGAGAGACCGAGACGCTACCACTTAGCCACGGAGGCCGGCAGTTTCATGTCAGGGAATAAGAATACATTACGTAAAAAGAGCTGAGGAGGGAAAAGGTAAATCCAAAACATATATCCACCAAATTAAAATCTAAAGGGATGTTTAGTGGTTTTCTTTCATTTAATGGGGTGGAACTACTTGTCTACAAAGGTATGATGAATTGTGAGAGTATTTGTAATTACTTAAATGTAACGTATTGACAGAGTTAACAAAACTCTATTATGGATGTGTCATGTTTCACTAAAATCCCGCATAGTGCGTGTTTCAAAAAAGGTAACCTAATATTTTTAATGCAAAAGTCCTTAACTGACCGGGGTATTCACTGGATATGAATGCCATTGATAACCTGTAATCCAGTTTATAAGGATAAGCTCAGTAAAATTTTGACTATACAACTAAACAGAAGTTGATTTCATCAGTTATAAAGGTGTGGTTCATAATGCTTTTTTTTTTCTTTTTTTTTTTTTTTTAACCTCCAGAACCACCGTTAATGTATATCTTCAGAGGATGAGATGAATGAATTGTAGCATGTGTGAAAAATGCCATGCCTGACCAGGATTCAAACCCGGGACCTCCGGGTGAAAGGCTGAGACGCTACCACGGAGGCCGGCGGTTCATAATCCAGATATTCAGGAAAAGTATAAGTAAATTATTAGATAATTTGATTCTTAATAGGATTAAAACATTAGTTAAAGCTAAAGGAGACATACTAACTACTAAAAATCATTAAAATATAGGTTATTTTGTTTTGTTATTGTAAAGAAACAAACCACATACTAAAAAAATAATCTTGTTTCAGTTAACTTCCACTGTGGTGTTATATGTTATTAATTTTATTAATGGTATTTAAGATCGAAGATAGTAAAAAGACAATTATATTTTAATAGCGATTCAAGTATTACATTTTTTCCTAGTATAATATTTTTTAATTGAATTAATAAAGGTTTTAGTTTTTGTCCTTCATTAAGAATTGATTTTAATGTATAGTCAGCAATGTACATGTGCATAAAACATCATTTCAAGTATATTAATGTAATAAATCTTAAATATAATAATTATTATATTTTCTGCTAAGAACAATATGACTTCTATGTTGAGTACTATTTACCTTTCCTAGCTTCATTCTTTTGTTATATGTTGTCATTTCAGAACACAATGGAGTTGTTCGGAAACGCGCAAATATATAATAAAAGAATGAAGCTAAGAAAGTTGAACAGTACTCAACATAGAAATAAAACATAAATAATCTGAATATTTAGAAAAAATATTATAATTGCAAATATAAACCACTGTCTTATGAATGAACAAATAAATTTTTAAGCACAGCACACTGAATTATTTAAATTGGCACACTTTTTTTTAATAGTGAGTGTAACCAGGTACTTTACATATAGCAAAATTTAAAAATTATGAATTACTAATTCTCAAATTTGTGTTATTGTTCTTCCAGACTTATTGGACTATCAGTACCTATTCAGTAGAGTTCTTGATAGCTTGTTAATGGGGAACATTTTGTAAAGATTAGTTATGAAATTGAATAATATATTCTATCTATGTAATGTTTGGTGAAGATGTTTTGTTAAATTTGATATGTTTGTAAATTTCACATTGAAGACTGTTATAATTTTTTTTATGCACTATAAAATTTATGTGCTGCAGTTAATATATTTTTATCTATTTCTATAAGGTGATTGGTAAATGTTTATTTGCTGCACATTTCCTCTATATCTCTAGTCTAGATGAATGTGCATGCAAACTGTCAACGCGGAATTTTATACATCTGCTGCAGTTTAATCTGTATTCTTCTGAATTGCTGTGTTTATCAGTGTATGTTTTGTTACTTTGGTATACATTCTTTGGATGTGCTTGTTACTTGTTTTTAAAGTACCCTTCTTTTGTGGTTGGATTTTATTTTCCCAATTTAGACTACTTGCCGGCCTCCATGGCAAGAGTGGTAGCATCTCGGCCTTTCATCTGGAAGTCCTGGGTTCGAATCCCAGTAAGGCATAACATTTTCAAATGCTACAAATCATTTATCACATTCTCTGAAGCAGTACCTAATAGTGGTCCCAGAGGAGGTAAAAAAACACACTAGTTGTATTTTTCATTTCTGTTGTAACCGAGACAAGATGACTGAATTATGAAAAAACTGGTTAAAATGTGATACCTATTCTTGTAGTTAACATACAGAACTGGCTTGTGCACTTTGTTGGAGGTCATTGTTGAAAGTTAATATGCATTATTTTATAGCTTTTATTGATAAATTATAGAACACATTAACAAGTGTCAATTCATTTATAAATACTACCAACATAAATATAGTTTTTATTTATTTTTATGATTTTTAAAAATACTTTTATTTATTTTTTTAAGATGTTTATCAGTTAATATTTACATTAAACGTAACCTACGTGCTTTTGTAAAATTATTTTTCAAGTATCGGTCATCAGAAATTTGAAAAACTATTTAATACACAACATGCATTATTTACGCAAAATCAGTTTTTCGGCAATTGAAGTAAAGTTTTACGACATTAAATAAATTTAATAAGTTTTGTAATAGAGTTGAAAAACTAGAAAAACTGGTGCAACTGCTGAATTACAAAACTTCAACGAAGTGTGTTGTGTAAGAACATCACCCATTTAATTAATTTTTCTCTTGACAGTTGGAATGCTCCTTGTAATTGTGCCAAAAAGCAAAAGGATTCTCCAGTTTTATAAATTTCAAGTTTGCCTTTTTTGTCATTAAACAGCTTCAAAACATTTTTAGCAACTCACTCTGAACGAAACATATGACTGTCTAAATGACATAGATCGTCGTCCTTGACAGATGACAAGTGATTAGACAGGAGATTAATTTTTAGGTTATGTGTGGTTTCTGGAGAGAGGTTTTATGTTATTGAAATTTAAAAATTTAGTTACCTTTTTGATATATTATTTGATCGTCTGTAAAATACAATGGTTTCTGAAGAAAAACTCTTTTTCCGTAAAACTGTGCAACATTTAGCGAGATCATTAGCGGCTATAAAAGATTTGCCATGGGAAAAGGTAATGTAGTGCTGATTCATTATTGTTTTTAATGTCTAATGTTTAAATTGGATTAAGACCGCAACTCTTCTCTTGAACTTTAAAAGGATATTAAATTATTAATTTTTAGGTTTCACTTTCTTGCCATGTGTAGAACTTTGCATCGGGTAAAATGAGTTACAAGTAGACAACACCCCTATAGTTTATATTATATCCCTTTCTTGGCAGTGTAGGGTACTTTTAGTGTGTTTAATCCTTCTAATTTGTTGCATCCCATAATGTGATTTTAAGATTATTAATTTTAGAGGTTTTTAACATTTAAATTTTTGCTTGTGATCTTATATTTACTAAATATAATGTCATGGTATTTAGTTTTCTTGTAAATTACAATTGTCACTTATATATAAATTGTGTTTATCTATTTGAATTATTTTACACACAGTAAATGTTGGATGACTGAATAACTTAGCCAATTGTGATGTTTGTGCTTGCATAAAATAAGTATATATAATCTTGTAGTAAGTGTTATTGGTTTAAGCACCAAGGTTAGGATTTTGCTTTCAGTTTAAACAAATTTTGTTGCACTTTTTTACATTTTGTATCAGAAATTACATTTGTAGTTATTATGATAGTACTAACTGTTTTTAAGCTTTCTACTTCATCTTGGAACTTTTGTTTAGAATCTACACAAAATTTTTATTGGTAATTTGCATTATTATATTACATAGTTTTACATGTTAAAACTGAGTTGGGTAAATCACGTCGTGCACTTTAGTCATTTATGTAACAAAGACTTGCCTAAATATTTTGATTGTACATCTTATGTTGTGATTTTACACTGCAGCTTTGATAATTATTAATCTATAACTATTAGAAATTTATTGTGCATCAGGAAGTGAAACAGTTTATGTGTATATAGTATTAGTTGTTGGCACTGTCAATTCCTTCAGTTTCTTACTTATGTTATAGTTGATTATTGTGTTGTTAAATGTTTGTATCATTAATTTTATTAAGGAAATTTGTAATATTATTCAGTCTGTACTTTGTCTTCATCTAATATGCCTCCTGTGGAGTTGAGGAATTTACAGCTTCAATTCTAGCAAAGACAATGAAAAAAAGAATGTCAATTTTTTCTGGAAATTGTACATTCTTTATAAACAAATAACTGAATTATCTTATAAAGTAAAATATTTTTGTAAATTTATTCCATTAAATATTTAAAAAATTTATTTAATTACCATGTTTGTGGAAAATAAGTTTTTGAATAAACTTAATTATTACTTAGCAATGCCTGATGGATTAATGTAATTTTTTTGTAAGATTGTTCTTAATACCTCTTAGAAGCTATCCATTAAATACATTTTACAAAAGTTTGTTAGTTTTTTAAGTAAATAATTTTTAAATATTTGCTGTATGTGAAATGTAAAGAAAGTTTCAAATTAAATGTAAAATTTCTAGTGAAATATAGATAAAATAATAATATTTTTCATACAAAATATCATTACAATTAACCAGTTTATTATTTTTATAAATATATTTACACACTACATTTTATGGTATGCCATGAAATGATGTTTGTGGTAAAGATTTTTTTTCTGAAATTGCTTTAAAGATAATTCTTAAGGATTATCAAATCTTGAGGTGTTCAGTAATGTTCATAAGTATATAAGAACGATTAAAATTTTTAATGGGCTTCAGTAGCCAATTTTCACATAAGCAGAATGCTAAGTGTAATATTTTCATGCCCTAAATTACAGTTTGTAAATTTTAAAAAGCTACTGGCACAGTTACAAGACATTTTTTATAATATGGTTTGTTATTTTGAATTGGCTTATTTACAAATTATTCTACAGTTTTTAAGTTTTTGAAACATTCTAGAGGCAAATTTTGTAGATCTATAACACAACATACAGTTATGTAAAATTAGTATAATATTTATCTTCCTTTAAATAATTTCATGAAACTGCTGTATACAATTTGTCATGGCCTTAATAATTACATTCTAAAGTTATAATTCCTTACTCTGAATTCTTATCTTTACAAAAAGGCTGATTTCTTGTCATTAAATCCTTCATTCAATAATCATTATCAACATTTTAACTTGTTCATTGTATCAAAAGCCTTTTAGATAACTGATAGAAGATTTACAGATATTCATTTTTCATTCCATTTTAATTTTGGCCAAGCATGTCAGTGGGATTTAACATGTACATGTACAGTGCCAAACTTGGTATTGAATTTTGAATGTAAATTTACTTGTATTAATCACATTTTATTTCATAAATGCCGTATGAATTATATTTATCAGTTTTGCTATTTTGTTTTAATTTTTTTAATCTCTTATAAGAAGACAAGTATTTCTTTATCGTAACACTTACACACAACAATATCTTATTTCTTTTCTATCTTTAGCAAAACATTTGCATGGTAGGGGAGAAATGCAAAGATAACTTATGATAAACAAAGGAGATGCAAGGTAGGAATTATTTATCAAGGTTAGGGTTGTATTTGTCAGGGTTGGAACTCCTCGATAGTCATTTTAAATCTTTCATGGAACTGTTATCATAGTTCTATAAATATGCCATAATATAAATATTAATTATTTATCATATATTATAAATATGCCATAATATGTCACATGATACTTGTATAATATGTCTGTGTTCAACGAACACCCTAAATTACGGTAGAAACAGAGTACAATTATGGTAGAATCTAAATCTGAGTTTGCCGGAATCCAGCTCTGGTCCCCGGCCAATGTATCCAGAATCAGTGTAGCTACACTAGGTATCTGGAGATTTTATCATATGAATTGATGAATCAAAAATCACATTGTCATATTTATATGAAATGTAACCTATGTACAAATTAGCCATGGTTCAACTTTTTCAAAGATGAAGAATACATAAAAATTTTGTCAGTTTTAGAGAAGTAAAAAAAAAAACAAACTAGTTTTTGAAAAAAGTCATTCTATGTACCTGTGTTTAGGTTTTGACTACCTTTGGGAATAAATGGCTTGATTAATATGTTAATATTTAATTGTTTAATCAAGATTTTCTTTTCTAGTGTCAGTAAAATGCCCCTATCCTAAAACTTTTGTTCCTGACCATAAAATATTCAAAATGCTGTTTTTTTTTTTGCAAAAGTGTATCTAATAAATTTAATTGAAATTTGAACTTATAGAAATAATATTTCACAAAATATTTAGTGGGTACATGTTTAGATAAAGTCATGGGACATAACCCATGAATTATGTGAGTTATAGCTGCATATATGAATTTATAGCTATAAGTTACAAAAGCACATTGTTTGTGTTAGTTATAAAATCACATATATATTTGTAGGATTTGCAGATTCTGTTTGTGGTTGCTTAGGATTTTATGATTTTTTAAAGTTTTTTCTAGAACTTTTTCATTTATGATGTGTTTGTTTGTCTGTATACAATA